>BQNB010030826.1:0-54521 GCA_026074375.1 Tanacetum coccineum
GCTTGGTAACAAGTTTGGTAAACGCAATCATAGACATGCCACGTAACATAATACTTAACAACTCATTTGCTCGATAAAGATGTGTATGCTAAGATATCATCGATCTAGATTACTTGGAATGTATTGGGCCCAACAGTCCATTAGTTGGGGGCCATGGCTTATTATTAAGCTCACTTGAGCTTATTAAGGGCTTAAATAGCTAATGGACCATAAGTGAACAAGCCCAAAGGCTTAGAAGGTTTATCGGGTTCTTATTGGGCCCTAAAAGTCCATTAACAAGCTTATTGGCTTATAAATAAGCCGAGCAATAAAAACAGACCCACGAGTGCTTATTTAGACTAGAAAATAAGTTGGATCACATTATAAAGCCTTAATAAACCTTTTGAAAAGCTTTTGAAAAGCTTTTGAAAACTCAAATAAGCTCACCCGAGCTTAATTTTTTTATGAAACAGCTTATCTAACATTTGCAACACTTATTGGAAGCTAAAATTATGCACCACACTAATTGAAAACCCTTAATGGGCCTCGAAAGGCCTACCGGGTTTGGTCATTGGGCCGAAGGCCCAATAGACGCAAAATAAGCTCATCCGAGCTTATTTATAAGGCAAACAGTTCTTGTAGCTTAATTAAGCTTAATGAAAACGTTTGTCACTATTAAAATTCCTTTTAGACATCTAAAAAGCCTAAACGCGCCTTATTGGGCCGAAAAGCCCAATAAGCTAAAAATAAGCTCATCCGAGCTTATGAATAAGACAACACATTTAGATTTGTTTATTGGAGCTTAACAAAACCTATTGCCACTTGTTAGATTCTAATTGGGCTTAAAATGTAAATTTTCGTAAGTTAAGGGACTAAAAGTGTAAAACTAGAAATTTGAGGGTTAAAACTGCCAAAAAATTGTCTTTATAAAGTCTAGGGGTTGTTTCTGTCAATTATAAAACTTGAGGGATTGTTTGAAAGTACAAGGACCAAAAGTGTACTTTTCTTAAGTTAAAGGACTGAAAGTGTAAATGTGGAAACCTAATGGTTTAAAATGTAAATATTATATTTTCTTAAACATAGGGACTGTTTTGTAAATTTAGAAAACCTATGGGTATTTTATGAACGGAAGTGATTTTATAAACACTTAGCCAATCGGACGAGTTATAATATTATTCGGATATTATACGAATTAAAACACGACCTAATAAATATGAATATTTATTAATAACACTTATACATATACTTGAACGTATGTAATCGTACACCTTCCCAAGAGCCAACAAGTAAAGACAAATTCAATAAACATGTGCATCACCACACAAGTGATAACAGTATATATTAATTTACAATTTATTGTAGTTTATGCTATAAGTCGTTAGCCAAAACATGTAGACTAAGACTGACCATATTTACTTAGGTATTTGACGGTGTGATTCATTTGGCATACTTGGATATATTTATCATTAAAAAAGAACTACCTGCTAAGGTGAGTTCATAGCCCCATGCTTTACAATTCTTTAAATGATTTACATCTTTGGGGTGAGAACATGCTTGGTTTTATAAATTGGACGCAAGTGTACATTTTATACAATGATTACGTGTTTGCCTAAGTAGCGATAACCCACTGAGCTCATTATCAAGAACTGTCAATTACTAGATTGTGAGAGCGAGTGTTATAAATATATCTATTTGGGATTGACATCCCCGTTTGGGTGAGTAGCTCTCACTGTGCCGGTTTGCCGGACAACAAACGTATACCATGTCGGATTTAGGATGTTGCGGGTTAGAACATCATTCACGGGCATTATTGGCAATTTATTGCATTCATACATGTCGAGCTTCAGTGTCATGAGCTTAGGAAAACGTAATTACTTTTTATGATGTTTGCATATGTTGCTTAATCATACACTTGGAAATCTTGCGGTCCTTCAATCGATTTACATAAACCTATGAATTCACCAACTTTATGTTGACGTTTTAAGCATGTTTTTCTCAGGTCAATAAGGCACGAGGTGCCAAGATACATTGGGGGTCACTCTTTGGAGAGAGTCAATACTAAAGATTTGGGTCGTATTACATTTTGGGAACATTTGTTATAAACCAAAATCTTTACTTATATTGTCGAACAATTTGAAGCCATGAGCTTATGTAATGAACAAGTATTTTGTTAATCCAATGTATCTTTTTAAAACGACACGTTTAGTGGTCGTTCTCATATCTTGTGCTATTGATCTATGAAGTAACACCATCGGATATTGAATATTCCGCTGCAACTCAGATTTGGGGGTGTTACAAATTTGGTATACAAGAAAGTGTAGTGTGGATACATCATACAGGTGATCTCCATTGATTACTTGGTTTCATTAGAAGTGTTGTGGTAAGGTGAAGATCACCGTTTGATTCTACCGATCACGCTACAAAGGTATTATTTTTCTTGTTTTCACTTTGATTAATCATATGACTCTATGGATCCGTTGATAGGTGCTTGTTCCGCTACCTTTAATATTTGTTTATATGATAATCTTTTAATTCAGCATATATATATATATATATATATATATATATATATATATACTATTATTTATATATTTAGTATATATATATATATCATGTCGAGTATAGATTCTTATGAATTTTTCAATAAATTTAAAATCTTCCAAATTATGTACTCGACACCATATAATACCCTTATTAATTGAGGGGTGATAAGTGAAGAATACACATATCCATTTATACCTAAAATAACCCAATTAAACCCAAAACAGACCAAAAATGGCAAAAATATGCTTGTATTTGTGTTTTGTGTGTGCAGGTATGGATAACTCAAAAATCGCAAGAGAACAATCAAAAACGGGCAAGCACGGACACGAGAATCAGAAGAGTATAAAAAGAAGCCAAAGATCCAAGGTCAAGCCTCAGTCAAATCCCAGTCAAACATTGGTCAATAAATGTCAACAAAACCCATTTTCCTCTTATTATAAAACACAAGGGCCAAAATTGCTAATTCCCAAACTGTTCTATGACTAGAAAAGGAGAAGAAAAAGACAAGGACCATTTGTGTTACAAAGCCAAAGTTTAAACAAGTTTTACCCATTTCAGTTATAAAATAGGCGGGTAAATCCCATTCACTGTTCATCGTCTTCCCCATTTCACCCTCCACTCAAAACAAAGGGTTTTTTAAAATTAGAGGGTACAAAGGACAATTCGGTTAACAAGGACTGACCATGGCAGAGAATTACATCACCAAACCCTCCCATTGGCCAATCCATCAAAGAAAGCACGTCAACAATGGTTGAAAGCCACAATTAATGTGGGTTTTTGTTACTAAAATACTCACAAAAGAAGCACAAACGTCACATCAAGGGAATGACACGCTGGCAATCCTCAGGTGTCCACAAATCAATCCAACGGTCACAAATGAAGCTCAAATGATTGGAAAAATGATTGGCCAGGATTGAAGATGGTCGAGCAGGGCTAGAGATCCTAGAAGCTTCTTTCAGCACCTATAAATAAGCCTCATTCTCACACACAAGGAGTGTGGTCTTGTGTTCCTTTTTATCTAATTTTTAGTAATTTAGTCTAGGCTTAATTTCGTGTTTTTAGGTAAATTTTACTTAAATGTTTTTGTAATTTCCTTTTCAAGTATTGTAATCAGTTTTTTTCAATTAATCTCGTTTTCTAAGCTCTCATTTCAAGTCATAAGCTCTCTTATATAGCTAAATCGTTTCAATAAGCTCATATTAAGCTCTTTCAGTCTATAAGCTGAAATAGAGCTGTTTGAATTCAGTAATAACCTTATCTAAACCTTAAATCAGTTTAATCTCATATGGATCTATTTGGATCTAAGCTTTTGGAAGGGGATCTTACCTTGGAAGAGATCCCAAGGACTTTTACTCTAGCTTATTACTAAGCTAGTGAGCTTGTAGCTGCCTTAATTGGTACCTTTTGTTTAGCTAAAGGTTTAAGTAAGTTTCTCTTTTCATTATTCAGTTTAAATTGCTTAGTTATAGCTTAAATGTTTATATTGCTTATTTGCTTATTCTCTTTGATTGTTAGTGTTTAAATATCTCTTTTAGTACTATTTAGTTATATGTCTTCATCTGTTTTTAGCTTATTTGTTATAGATCTTTAGATTTACATTTCTGTCATCAAAACTCATAAAATCCAAAAATATTAGTTTAAATAGTTTAGATCTTAGATTAAGTCTTATTCAGTTGTTTAATCATGTTTATTAAGTTTGTTTTAAGCTAGTTTTTATCTGGTATTTAGTTCTTTTTCTTTAGATTTCTCGTAAAAAGCTTTTCTAAATCTGTCATAATGATTAAGGGGTGTTTGGTTTAGTGCAGTCTCAAAATTACACTAGCAGTACTAACCTAAGTTAGTACTGCTGACCCTTTTACACTACCAGTACTAACTCCCCAGTTAGTACTGCTTTCACAAGTTAATACTGTTAGTTTAGATTTTAGCTAATTCAGTAGTTTTAAGTTTAGCTATAGCTTATTATGAATTTAGTTTTAGTTTTCATTATTTAGCTTATTTCATTGCTTATTTTTGTTTTCAAAAGTCAAGTTGCACTAGCAGTACTTTCTCTTGAAAGTACTGCTGAATATTTACACTAGCAGTACTAACCTCAGTTAGTACTGCTGTGTTCTCAGCTTAATTTAGATCAGTAATTTTAGGATTTAGCTTATAAAATTCAGTAGGATTTAAGTTTTCATATAGCTTAATTTAGTTTAAGTCTTAAATTTTGCTTTCTAGATTACTGTCTTAGCTTATTTTGCTGTCAAAAGTCTTAAAAAACCTGAAAATTCCAAAAACAGTAGGAACTTAAGTAAAGTCTAAATTTGATAATTCAGCTTTTAAGTCTAGATTTTATAGTTTAATTTGTTGGATAATAAGTAGTTTGATAAGTCCTTAAAGTTTCAAAGTCTAGTCTAGCTTATTTAGTTCTCTAGCTTATTTGTAGTATGTGTTTCTTTGCTTATTTCCTGAGTTTGCTTATTTCATGATCATTTTCAGTAGCATAAAAGTAGTTTAAGCTTTAAATTCTTTTCATTTATAGATTAAGCATATCATAAGCTCTTTAGAACTTCTTTCCTTTTTCATTTTGATCTAATTTTGAGTTTTCTATAGCTTATTTTCTAAAACCAAGGGATAAGCCCTCCTTTCTGTAACAGTTTAAAGATAAGCTCTTTGAGAGCTTATTTGTGAGTTTCACCCCAAGTAGCTTTTATTAATTTTGTTCCCACTAGCTTCTTTTACAACTTTGCTTCTTTGAGTTTTTCATTTTAAGCACTTTTCAAATTTCACCTTAATTCGGGTCTTAGTTTGCTGTCGGGATAGATTCTTAGGGTAGAAAGTGTAACTTTTCGATTTAGGTTTAATTTTTAATTAGTTTAATTAAGAAAAAGTAAAAAAAATTAGGGCTTTAATTTCTAGAAGCCAAATCATATATCCTTGCTTATTCAAATCAGGATCCGAACTTAAAACGTGGTTTCAATTGCACTAGTCATTGGGGAAAACGACCCGGGTGATCATACTTGCCCGGTTTATTATACGTATTCTATATATATATCTTTGTGAGTGGAATTGTCCAAGGGATACTTGGGGATTTCCTTAATTTCTCTATAAGTATATTATTTTATATGTATGTAAAATTTCAATCAGTTTTTGGCGCCGCTGCCGGGGACTAGTGTTTACGATTCTTACGTTTTGTGTTTGTCGATTTGGTTTGAAGATCCTTTCGTCCTCGAAAGTTTCATTCTTGTTTTAAAATTCAAAAGTAAAAAAAATCATAAAAAATAAAAAGTAAAAAAATATTTTCCTTTTCTTTTTAGTATAAGTAAAAGATAAAAAAAAATCAAAAATATAAAAAATTGTCCTTTAAAAAAAAGAAATAAAATAAACAAAGTTGGTAATCGAACACCAACATATAATATCTTCCATTGAGATATTATCATTTCAATTTCCGGTGAACTTGCAATTGTTCCCAATTCAACTCTTTCTGATCAAGAATATGTTGCAAACTCTTGTGATCAGTGAACACGACACACTTTGTGTCATACAGATAGTGTCTCCACATCTTTAAGGCACACTACTGCACCAAGTTCTTGGTCGTGCGTGGTATAGTTCTTATCATGAACCTAGAGTTGGCGGGATGCGTAAGCTATGACTTTCTCCTTTTACATCAAAACCGCGCCCAACCCTTTATGATAAGCATCGCAGTATACCAAAATCGATGCAACTACACAATTGTTGTTTCAACAGCTAAAACGCAGCCTCTGCCTTTTCTCCCTAATCTAACTTCATGCTTTTCTGGGTCAACTTCTTTATAGGCCTAGCGATCTTTGAGAAATCTTTGATAAATCGTCGGTAGTAACCAGCCAAACCTAAAAATTGATGAATCTCGGTTGGTGTCTTGGGTGACGCCCAATCCTTGATTGACTCAATCTTACCAGGATCAACGTGAATGCCTTCACTATCAATCCACATGACCGAGAAATTATACCTTTGAAATCTAAATATCGCACTTTGAAAACTTGGCATACAATTCCTCCTCCTTAAGTAACCTCAAAATTAACTTAAGGTGCCCCTCATTTTCCTTTCTGCTCTTGGAGTAGATCAAAATATCATCGATGAACACGATCACGAATCTATCTAGGTATGGATTGCATACCCGATTCATCAAATCCATGAATACTACAGGTGCGTTAATCAAACCAAATGGCATTACTTGGAACTCGTAGTGACCATAGCGAGTCCTAAATGCTGTCTTTAGGATGTCTTCCTCATGAACCCTGAGCTGGTGATAACCGGACCTCAGGTCGATCTTAGAGTAGACTCTTGACCCTTGAAGTTGATCTAACAAATCGTCAATTCTCAGAAGTGGGTATCGGTTCTTCACAGTAAGTTTGTTTAGTTCACGGTAGTCAATACACATTCGAAAAGATCCATCTTTCTTTTTAACAAACAAAACTGGAGCTCCCGATGGTGAGGAACTAGGTCTTATAAATCCTTTGTCAAAAAGTTCTTGCAACTGAGTGGATAACTCTTGCATTTCGGCTGGTGCTAATCAATACGGGGCTCATGCTACAAGTACAACACCAGGGACTAAGTCGATTTGAAATTCACTTTGTCGAGCAGGTGGTAGTCCAGGCAAGTCTTCTGGAAAGACTTCCGGAAATTCCCGTATAATTAGCACGTCCTCAAGTCGCTTCTCCCCCGACTTATCCTCAGTCTTCTTGGATGTAACTTGCGCTAGATAAACTTGACATCCTTTCTACATATACTTCTGGGTCTTCGTACATGATATGATATTCAGCTTCGACTTACTTTCGTTGTCACAATCATCACCTTGGATTATCAACACCTCATCTCCATAAGGGATACGAACGATCTTCTCGTCACAAACGATCACACCGCATAGTACCTCGCCAACTAATCCATACCGATGATGACGTCGAAACTACCAAGTTCTACGGGCATTCAATCAATGTCGAAAGGATGACCTAATAATCTTAACCTACAGCCTCTAAGGATAACATTTATTTTTGAAATTCTTCAATCGACAAGTTCTACAACATAGCTAGTGTCTAAAGTAGATGGCGCAACATCAAGCAAACACTAAAGTTAAACGTCACGAAACACCTATCGGCACCCGAATCGAATAACATATAAGCATAACAGTTATTGAGAAGGAACGTACCCATGATGACATTGGAATCGGGGCTTGCTCCTCATCCTCTAATGGTATAAGCCTTTGTTGTAGCTTCATTGTTCCCAGTCTTGTTTCTAGTCTTGTTCCCACGGTTCTGATTCCTCAACTTAGGACAATCTTTTCTATAATGTCCCAACCCTCCACACTCATAACAAACAATACCCGACTGATTCACAACTGGGGCCCTCTGAGTGTTTGGAGCAAAAACAGTCGTACAATCTCTAGCCATGTGACCAACCCTCTTACAGTTTCCACACCTCATAGTACACGGCCCTCCATGGTGCAACTTGCACTTGTTGCAGTAGGGGAGAGATCCAACATACCCCTTTTTCTCATTGTTTTCTGTCGTGTAAGCTTTTGCCACATTCTGACCTCCAACATTTTGTCGCTTGAAAGCTGATTGTTGCCCACTAGGTATGCCCGGTTGTTTTGTCAATCCTTCTACTTGATTTTAGCACTTCCTAGCATATCCCCTTTGTTTCTGTAACCATTAAAGATTGTTAGCAATATGGATTGCCTTTTGAAGTCTAGTGGGCTCAGCAGCGATCACATTCCCTTGGATATTGTCAGGTAAAGCCCCAATGAATCTCTCAACTTTGTCCTCCTCGTCCGGAACCATTCTAGTACACAACAGAACCAATTCTTAAAATCTCCTGGTATAAGAAAGAGTCAGTCAAGTCATTTCCTTTCACAGTCAAGTTTCACAACTCGGTCTCCATCTTCTGAATTTTGTTTCTTGGGCAGTACACCTCAGTCATCAACTTCATAAGTTATGTCCATGTCATGGCATATGCTGCCTCAATCCCAATCATTCTCTTATAAGTGTTCCACCAAGTCAAAGCACTGTCCAGCAGTGTGCATGCAACATACTTCACTTGATTTTTTTGTGGACAATTACTAATGTGGAACACCGTCTCTATCTTGTCGAACCAATGAGTCAACCCAACAACTCCTTCCGTCCCTTTGAAGTTGAGTGGCTGGCACTTCAGGAAGTCTTGATATGTACACTCTCGAGCAACAGGCCTAAAGCCTCCGAAGTTCACGTTGTGATTCTCATAACCATTTCCTCCTCCGTTCCCATTACCATTTTCATTGCCGTTTCTTCCTCCATTCCCGTCATCATTTCCATTTCCATTCAACTAAAACTATGACAGCATATAACATGCAAGCACAAAACATATAAATACTCCTTCATTTCTGCCTTCATAATCATCACCATTTTTGCCTCCCTATTCATCCCCACCTTTCGCTAGGGGTTCAAGGTTTCTGGCGGCATCGTGAGCCACCAATGCTTCTGCCACTCTACGAGAAATTAGTTCGTTAACCGTTTCATGTGTTATTGTCGCTCTGGATCGTGTGTTAGGCATTGTCCTACAATCATAACAATACACCACACGATGAGATCTTTAGGTGATATACGATCATTAAACGAGTTCGATAAAATAATAGGTTTCATCATATGGAAACACACAATCATAATGAATTCATGATAATGCCACAATTTAGTAATAATACGGTGTGCAATGAGTAAAAGAAAATAGCATTAGATTAAGAACATCATAACATAGAAATATAGATATTAGATTTCATAACGTCAAATGTCAACGGTTACATCATTGTTCCCAAAAGATAGGATTTACAAATCCCTAATAATACGCTACTACTAGATACTACAGATCAATACTAGAACAATCATGGAATAATCTAAGGACGGTAGCCTAAGTGCTTCCTAGCACATGCCTCGAATCTACCAATCCACACACGACCATAAAATTGCAAACGCCAAATCTGCCTCATCTCTCTCTGAACACGCTACTCCTATGCTGAAACTCGGGTAACTCTTCTGACATCGCAAAATCAGCTTGCCTCTAAGTGCTTTGTATTGATCCCGTCACAGCCTCAGTGACCTCTCTAACTGAACAACACTCTGCCAGACCAGTACCCACGCTTACAATCATTGCCCACTGATCCCTCTGAATGCTTCTCAATAACCTTAATCGTGAAACAGGGTATCTCACAGTAATGTCATGAAATCTCTATACCATAATCTCCTAACGTCTATATAAGTAACCCTCTACAGCTCCCTCCACCTGAGCATGGCCCAGGGTTATCACAGAACACCACACAAGAAGCATAACTCTATCAACTCTACCCTTACCATGGTCCCTAACACACTTGTCTCGGGACCTCTTCTCCGAGCAACAGTCTCACCCACAACCCTAGCAACTAAACCTCTCTCCAGCACTAAGGGCACCGCATAATGCAATACACTCAATGATCTCTGCCATGAATCTAGGGTCGATATCAAGTCTCTGATAAGGACTGATAAGGCTCATCGTCTACCCCCCTGCGCAATATCGTCATCCCTCAAACTAGTCTCTCTAGGTACAGACGACTCAGAACTCTTATCCGAACAATCCTCTAAATCCGTCGCAGAATCAAAACTTGGTATGTGCTTAATTACACATACCTTTGACCTAATAAAACGAGCTTAAATGACCAAATAACGGACATAAAATACCAAATATATGTTTGTTTCGCTTTGTATATTGTACATGTATCAGATATTCACTAAAGGGCAAAAACAAAGCCAAAACGGACAAAACCGAGCACGGGATAGGAAAAAGCATGAAAAAACCAAAGCCGAAGACATAAGCATCTTATTAGGCCAACCCGTACCCAAGTTAATGGGCCGAGTCAGCCCATTAAGCTTATATATTAAATCAAAAGCCCTTAAATTAAATTGTAAAGCCTAAATTATTACAAATGGCCCAAAACCAATAACTAAGCCCAACATCCAGCCCGTTAACCCTTAACTTACATCCTTTTAAACTGTTACACCATTAGTCCTTAGGGACTAACACAGTTAGTGGATAAATGTTTGGGTCAAGCTTTCGGAAGGAGAAAATGTTTTTACCCCTGCTACGGATTCTTGTGCAAGTAACCTTACTCCTATTGACTGCATGGAGAGAGTCTCATGTGAGTCGTTGTGATCGAGTCATCCCGAAGGGAAAATACCAACGGTATTGTTCGGAACGAGTGTGTCTAGAAAGGAGTAAAGTCTAGTTCGTGGTAATATAGATCGGCGGTTCTTATGGAGACATGTGTCGAGACCAAGTGTGGTCTGTGTGCTAGTGAACAATTGTAGAATTGAGTCATCGGGGTGCGAACCGGATGCTTGTTGTAGCAAGACTTGGTGTGAGGTCGGACTGAACATCCGCATGCCGCGTAACGGCAAAAGTTCAAAGGACTAGTAACGGTATAGAGTGCCATCGTGCATGGACATGTAGACATACCCGAAAGTCATGGAAAATGGTAAGGTGATTAGATGATGAGATGCCAAGAAACCGGATACCGACACTGAAAAGGGATCTTCTTGGAGTCGCAAGGTTTTCGAGGTGGGTGGAAGCCAATGTGGTTAGTTCTGAGGTTGAAAGTGAGAAATGGAGAAGACTTCTCCTACATCAAATGTGTGTTGCTATTGATGTAGCAAACGATGGCCGTGAAGAATGTTGTGATTAAAAGCTTCTTGATGCTGTTTGGAAGTAACTGCTGCTAAGGTTAGAGTTACTACTGCTAGTATATATTACTACTTCTAATGGAAGTTAAGACTGCTCAGAGACTTAGAAGAAATACTACTAAGTAGTTAATACTGCTAGTATAAATGTTACTACTGTTAGTGTAACTTAATAATGCTAGTACTGCTTGAGTAAAGTTACAACTGTTAGCATAAAGTTAGTACTGCTAGTGTAACTTAGTACTGCTGATGAAGAATGAAGAAAATATTCTAAGTAGTTACTACTGCTTGTACACAGTTAGTGCTGCTGGAATAAAAGTTAATGTTGTTGCTTAGAACTGCTAAAAGATTGCAACTGCTAGAAGAGTTTCTACTGTCAGAAGGATAAAGATGAAGATTGTTTATCAAGATTACTTACGGGATAAGTATGAGATATTTTTGTAAAAGATACATATAAGTTATTTGTTTAGAAGATCATGATAACTTAAGAAAATATTGTAAGCCTGTTAGGACTCCTTGGTGTATAAAAGGAGGTCTTAGGGTATAGAGTTTAATGTACCACATTCACACATATTCATACATTTTGATATATAGCTTCAAGGTTGTAAACCCTAGTACTACACAGAGTACTCGTATTATTGATAATATTAATATTTGAGCTTTTTAGTGATATCATTGTTTATACAGTTTATAGTTTCATTTATATTCTTCTAAGTATTAAAGAGTAGATTCCGCATACTCTTTAGTATTCACAAAGTGTCTACTACAGATGTTTTGGATTTATCCAAAGTAACTTAACCTTTACAAGCTAAGGAATCGATCTTAAGTTGGGATCAACAAGTGGTATCAGAGCTTGTGTTCTGAAACTTTGATCTAGAAGAAACTAACAAAAAGAACTTTTTACTCACAAGGAAGAGATGGATCTAGAAACTGCACAAACCACTACTACTGCAAATTTGCCCATTCTCAAACAGAGTGAATATGATATGTAGAGGCTAAGGATTGAGCAATACTTTTAAGTACAAGACTATGCTCTATGGGATGTCATAGAGAATAGAAACTCATTCAAACCAATAGCTCAAACAACAACAAATGCTGATGGTACCTCAACTACTCTAATACCAGGTCTTGTAACTACTGAAGAAAAGGTTCAAAAGAAGAATGATGTGAAGGCAAGAAGTATGTTACTGATGGCACTTCCTAATGAACATCTAATGACATTTAATCAGTACAAGGATGCTAAGACTTTGTTTGCTACTATACAAACAAGATTTGGTGGTAATGAAGCCACAAAGAAGACTCAGAAGACTCTTCTGAAGTAAATGTATGAGAACTTTAGTGCTCCAAGCACAGAGTCTCTTGACTCTATTTTTAACATGTTTCAGAAGATTGTAAGTCAACTTGCTGTTTTGGGTGAAAATATTTCCCAAGAAGATCTTAATCTCAAATTCTTGAGAAATGTGCCTTCTGAGTAGAATACTTATGTTGTGGTCTGGAGGAATAAACCTGATCTAGACACAATGGGCTTTAATGATCTCTACAAAAATTTCAAGATTGTTGAACAAGAGGTTAAAGGAACTACAAACCCAATCTCAAGCTTAAATTCTCAAAACATGGTATTTATATCCTCTCCTAGAAATACTAATGAGGTTGATACTGCTTACAGAGTTAGTACTGCTAACACTCCAGTTAGTACTGCTAGCACTCAAGTTAGTACTACTAGTTCTCAAGTTAGTACTGCTACCTTAAGTGAAGCCACCAGTTTATGTCATTTTTGTGCCATCACCTAAGTGGGTCTCAACTTGTACAAATAAAGACCTTGAAACAAACCCATTAAAATGACATTAGAATAAATGATTTAAAGGGTCAGTTAGCATTGCTAACAGAGGGCAAGAAGATTTTTTCGCAGAAAGACTGGTAGAAAAGATCACTATAAATGGGAGTGACACAGCTGGATATGACAAGTCAAAGGTAGAGTGTTTCAACTGTCATAAGATGGGACACTTTGCAAGGGAATGTAGAGGACCAAGGAACCATGATAGCAGGAACATGAATCAAGACAACTCTAGAAGGAAAGTATATGTGGAAGATACTTTTTCCAAAGCAATGGTGGCTATTGATGAAGCTGGTTTTGACTGGAGCTATATGGCAGATGATGAAGTCCTTTCTAACATGGCTCTTATGGCTTTTTCAGGCTCTGAGGTATATAATGATAAAACTTGTTTAAAAACCTGTCTAAAAAGCTTTAAAACTCTTAAAACTCAACTTAATAACTTAAGAACAGAGTTTATAAAATCTGAGTTTAATCTAGCTACTTATAAAAGAAGGGATAGCTTCTAGTAGAAAGGAGCAACTTGTCCTTTATCAAGAAGGTAATAGAGAGTGAATGAGTTTTGTGACACAAATATGCTGTTTTGTAAAAGAGATATCTCATATAAAGGACTCTTAAATTAGTGTGCTGAAAAGTGAGTTAGAAAAGCTTAAACAGGAGAAAGAAAACAATCAGCTTAAGATTGATAAATTTGAAAATGCTTCTAAGAGTTTAGACAAATTGATAAGGAGTCAGATTACTAATAACATTAGAAAGGGTGTGGGGTTTGTAAGCTATAATGTTGTTCCACCTCCACCTACAGGGTTATTTTCACCCCCTAAGCTTGATTTGACCAACTCTAGTCTAGAAGAGTTTCAACAACCTGAGTTTGAAGGCTATGAACCTAAGCCTAGTAAGAATGTTAGTAAAGTTATTTCTACTGAGGTTAGGGAGTCTACTGATACCCCATTGGTTGAGAAGTTGGTGTCAGATGATAAGTTAGAGAAGAAAACTAATTTTCCTACTGTTGCTAAGAAAGAATTTATTAAAGGCAATCAACAAGAAAACCCAGTTAGGAAAATAGTTAAGTATGCTTCAATGTACAGGTCACACACTCCTAGGAGAAATCAAAGAAACTGGTATAATCAAAAGTCCCAATAGCTAGGAAGTAACTTTGTAATATACAATAAAGCTTGTTTTGTTTGTGGAAGTTTTGACTATGTGCAGGCTAACTGCAAGTACCATCAAAGGGAAAGGATGGTATTTGGGAATGATTATACAAGGGTGAATTACAATTATTATGCTAAAAAGTCTCACCCTAATGCTCACAGCAAAATGTTCCCAAAGACATTTTAATGAAAACTAGCCTAAGACCACTTAATACTGCTAGGCCTGTTACTAATGCTCACCCTAAAACTATAGTTTTTAGTGCTAGACCAATGTCATGTTTCTCTAAATCAACACAAACAACTGTAAAAAGGCCCTATCAAAAGAGAACAACATTAACTAACAAACATTTTAACCAAAAATTTAATACTGCTAAGAGAAAATTTTATACTGCTAGGCCAAAAGTAGTTAATACAGCTAGGACCAATATTCAGCAAGTAGTTAATGTTTGTCAATGGGCATATTTGGTTAATGCTGTTAAGCCTTGCCACAGTCTGTATGGGTTTTAGTAGACCTAACAAAAACTTAATGGTGCATCAATTTATTTTGAAGAAACATACTATATGTTGAATGCAACGAGGCAGATCCAAAGTCCAAGTGATGGCTTGGGTCCACAAAGAAACTAATTTCCCGTTATTTTATGTACCATGGTCATTCCTACCAAAAGAATATCAAGGATATGTTGACAGTAGATGCTCTAGGCACATGACAGGCAACATGTCTTATCTCTTAGACTTCAAGGAATTTGATTGGGGATATGTTACCTTTGGGGGAGGAGCAAATAGAGGCAAAATCACTGGTAAAGGAACTCTTAAAACTGGTAAACTTGATTTTGAGGATGTGTACTTTGTCAAGGAGTTAAAGTTTAACCTTTTTAGTGTCTCACAGATGTGTGACAAAAATAACAGTATTCTTTTTACTGACACTAAATGTTTTGTTCTGTCTCCTGACTTTAAGTTAGTTGATGAAAGTCAGGTTTTACTTAAAGTTCCTAGAAAGAACAACATGTACAGTGTTGACATGAAGAATATTGTTCCTAAGAGAGTTTAACTTGTCTTATTGCAAAGGTCACACTTGAAGAATCAATGCTATGGCATAGGAGGTTTGGTCATGTGAACTTTAAAACTATTAATAAACTTGTTAAAGACAATCTTGTGAGAGGTTTACCCTCAAAAACATTTTTTAATGACCACACTTGTGTTGCTTGCCGTAAGTTGAAAGCAACACAAAGCCTCATGTAAGTCTAAGTCTTCAGAACTCTATTACTCAGCCTTTATTCATGTTGCATATAGACTTGTTTGGTCCAACTTTTGTGAGTAGCTTGATGAATAAGAAATATTGTCTAGTTGTTACTGATGATTATAGTAGATTTACTTGGGTTTTCTTTTTAGCATCTAAGGCTGAGACAAGTAGCATTCTTAAGAGCTTTATCACAGAGATAGAAAATCTAATTAATAAGAAAGTAAAAATAATCAGATGTGACAATAGAACATAGTTCAAAAATAGAGTTATGAGGTAATTTTTGGTGTAAAAGAAAGGCATTAAGAGGTAATTAATTATAGCTAAAATCCTTAGCAAAATGAGTTACTGAAAGAAAAAGGTAAAAAAAAAGGGGAAACACTGATAGAGGCTGCTAGAACCATGTTATCTGACTCTAAGTTACCTACTACATTTGGGTAAAGCAGTTAATAATGCTTGCTATGGCAGAATAAAGGAATTAGTTTTCAAGCTCATAACATGACCCTTATTAACTGTTTAAGGGAAGAACCTGCTCTAAAAGAGCTTCAAGAAACCATTTGGTGTCATGTATACTATAACATAATACCGATAGATTATCTAGAAACGAGAAATAAATACGAAACATCGAATAAGACGCTCAACGAAAATAGACATCCATAAGTGTTTGTGCTTTTGTTTATATTGTAAAAACGTGACATTAAGAAAGTGTACAATTTATAGTTACGTTACGATATTTATAACGATAAGTTTCTAATTTCGGAAAGTTATTATTTTTAGAAAGCTTCTATTTTAGAAAAGTTATAAGTTTCGGGACGTTAATAAAGTCCCCTAATATACGATGATTCCATTTACCCTAAACGCATTAGTGAAACCTAAACGCCACTTTCTAAGTTCGTCTCACTAACAAATACCAAAAGTTTTCATTTTTAGAAGTTTCCGGTTTTAGAAATCCGACATTAAGTTAGTGACATTTTTAAAACTTCCTACTTACTATACTAACATTATTACTTGTTTCGCCAACATTTTAAAAGCTCAAAACATCCCGAAAGTGTCCGAAAAGCCATTTTTCTATTCCAATCAGCACCCTTTTTAACTATTTTTGCCGAAAAACGTTTCAAGTTTAATTTCGCCATAACTCGGCCGTTTTAAGTCCGTTTTTAGTGTTCGAGATATGAAAACTTATCTATTCGAAACAAGCTATCCAAAAACTACCTTCTTGGCAATTGAAAACATTTTTAAGTGTCCGAAAACCTTAAAACAAATTCGGATCAGCAAGCACTATTTTCACAAACACCTCCAAAAACACAACCAAACTTCACAATAGTGCCTAATCTAACCTATACCCATTCACTACTAAACCAACCCAACAAAATTCACTCTTAATATATCCTAATCCCTTCACCATCTTTGTTTCAACACACAAGCACACTCGATCTCACCAAGACTACAACATAAGTGCATAAAAATACCAACATCTTTATTATTTATAAAAACTTACTTTATAAGCTTTGAAAATTAAAACACAAACATATGGATGTATGGATCTTGAACATATATGCAAAAACATAAAGAAATCAAAGAAAAAGGTTAGAGTTTTGGTATGTGCTTAATTACACATACCTTTTACCTTTAAAAACGAGCTAAAATAACCAAAACTTTTAAAACCCAAGTATAAAACTAAACCCAAACTTATAAATCCTTGAAATAAACCTTCAATCAAATGAAACCCTTCTTGGAAACACCTTGGATCTTGATAAAATGAAGTTTAGGACGTGTGAACCTTGATAGAAATCAAAAGTATGAATTGTGTTTGTGTTTGTGTTTATTGCCGAGACCAAGAGAAAGAAAAAGAGATAAGAGGACAAATTTTGCCTAATGAAATGAACGAAGTGAGATGTATGTGTTTATAAGTGGGTTTTTATAGGACAAGGTCTAGGGTTTAGGGTTACAAGTGACTCAAGCACACCAAAGGGTATGGGAGGACATGAAATTTTGAATTTTTATACTAGGAGTCTTATATGATGTTATCTTAAGTTTACATGCAAAGGTGATATGTTTTCGGGTTTCCGTTTGATCAAAAACGCTAAAAACGTAAACTCACGCCAAAAATAATAAGTTGCAAACGTAACTATTCGTAAACCATGAAGTGACATAAATTGACTTTATTGATTATAATTCACGTAGACTAAGCTCAGTCTGACGTCAGAACGCTTCCGAATACAATTTTTAGTTTTTATGCGGGACAACTTCCCGGATTAACGTCAAATTAACACGTAACTTATAAAAGTTAAAATAATGAATGGAATCGGTAAAAATATTGACCTGAAATTTATGGAGTGTCACATCCTTTCCCCGTTAGAAGAGCTTTGTCCTCAAAGCTTAAGATGTAGCATTCGACGCAGATACAGGATTAGCAAAAAGGTGCGGATGTTTCTTTCGCATTTGATCTTCACGCTCCCTGGTTAACTCAAGACCTCTCCTCGAGTTCCAACGTACCTTAACAATCAAAATGTAGCTTTGCTTTAAATTCTTGACCTCACGGTCCATTATTTTGGCAGGTTCTTCAGTGAATTAGAGCTTGTCATTGATTTGAATTTTGTCTAACAGTATAGCAAGAGTTTCGTCAGATAGGCATTTCTTCAAGTTAGAGATGTGAAAAGTACTGTAAACTCGGCTTAACTACTCCGGGAGTTCAAGTCGATAGGCAACGGTTCCAACTTTGGCAATGATCTTAAAAGGTCCAATATAACGAGGGTTAAGCTTTCCCCGTTTGCCAAAACGTATCACCCCTTTCCATGGTGATACTTTCAACTTGACCTTATTTCCCACTTGAAATTCAAGGGGTTTTCATCTTACATCGGCATATCTCTTTTGACGATCACGGGTAGCTTAGATACGGCTCTTGATTTGAACAATCTTCTCGGTTGTCTCGTGGATGATCTCTAGGCTAGTGAGCTGACTGTCCCCAACTTTAGGCCAGCAAATTTGTGATCGACACTTGCGCCCATACAACG
The DNA here is from genome assembly GCA_026074375.1 of Tanacetum coccineum. Lineage (NCBI taxonomy): Eukaryota > Viridiplantae > Streptophyta > Magnoliopsida > Asterales > Asteraceae > Tanacetum > Tanacetum coccineum. The sequence goes on from BQNB010030826.1 coordinate 18,447, forward strand.
CTTCAAACAGTGCAACCTTAATGTTGGTATTGTAAATGTTGTTATACAAGAATTCCACCAACGGTAAATGTCTATCCTAACTTTTTCCGAAGTCGAGCACACAGGCACGTAATATGTCTTCTAACGTTTGAATGGTCCTCTCATTTTGACCATCAGTTTGCGGGTGGTAAGTTGTACTCATATCCAATTGAGTACCTAACGCTTTATGAAGAGACCGCCAAAAATGTGATGTAAATCTCCCATCACGGTCGGAGATGATCGAAACTGGCACTCCATGCCTTGAGACTATTTCCTTTAAGTAATGTCTCGTCAACTTCTCTAATAATTCATCCTCTCTCATGGGTAAGAAATAAGCAGACTTGGTCAGGCGATCGACGATCATCCAAATCGTGTCCTGATCGGTTGTCGTCTTTGGTAATTTAGTCACAAAGTCCATTGTTATATTCTCCCATTTGCATTGCGGAATTTCTGGTTGAACCAACAAACCAGACGGCTTCTGATATTACGCCTTAACCCTGGTACACGTTAAACACTTGCTTACGTAGGTGGCAATTTCTGCTTTCATGTTGGGTCACCAATACAGCTTCTTCAGGTCTTGGTACATCTTATCTGATCTAGGATGGATGGAATACTTTGACTTATAAGACGCATGCATAATCAAAGCCCTCAAGTCACCAAAACAGGGAATCCAACTCTAGCTGTTCATTCATAATGTTCCGTCAGCACGAGGTTCAAGCTTATTAATCATACCATGCAGGTCTTTGGTTATGAAGTTCTCTTGTTTTTTGGCTTCCGATTGATCACTCAGAATTTGTTTAGGAAGATTCAAACCAATAGTCATAACTAAGGCTTAAACTCACAGTGGCTTAATTCTTTCCTTTTGACTTAGTGCATCAGCCACTGTGTTATCCTTTCTTGGGTGATATCAAATCTCACAGTCGTAATCACTCAACAATTCTAACCACCATCATTGTCTCATGTTCAACTCTTTCTGATCAAGAATATGTTGCAAACTCTTGTGATCAGTGAACAGGACCCACTTTGTGCCATACAGATAGTGTCTCCACATCTTCAAGGCAAACACTACTGCACCAAGTTCTAGGTCGTGCGTGGTATAGTTCTTCTCGTGAACCATGAGTTGGCGGGATGCGTAAGATATGACTTTCTCCTTTTGCATCAAAACCGCGCCCAACCCTTTATGCGAAGCATCGCAGTATACCACAAAGTTTTCACTTCCCTCGGGTAAGGCCAAAATCGGTGCACTACACAATTATTGTTTCAACAGCTGAAACGCAGCCTCTAACTTTTCTCCCCAATCAAACTTCACGCTTTTCTGGGTTAACTTCATCATAGGCCTAGCGATCTTTGAGAAACCTTCGATAAATCATCGGTAGTAACCAATTAAACCTAAAAATTGACGAATCTTGGTTGGTGTCTTGGTTGACGCCCAATCCTTGATTGACTCAATCTTAGCGGGATAAACGTGAATGCCTTCACTATCAATCACATGACCGAGAAATTATACCTTTGAAAGCCAAAAATCGCACTTTGAAAACTTGGCGTACAATTCCTCCTCCTTAAGTAACCTTAAAATTAACTTAAGGTGCTCCTTATGTTCCTTTCTTCTCTTGGAGTAGATCAAAATATCATCGATGAACATGATCACGAATCTATCCAGGTACGGTTTGCATACCTGATTCATCAAATCCATGAATACTGCAGGTGCGTTAGTCAAACTAAATGGCATTACTTGGAACTCGTAGTGACCATAGCGACTCCTAAATGCTGTCTTTGGGATGTCTTCCTCATGAACCCTGAGCTGGTGATAACCGGACCTCAGGTCGATCTTAGAGTAGACTCTTGACCCTTGAAGTTGATCAAACAAATCGTTGAATCTCGGAATTGGGTATCGGTTCTTCATAGTAAGTTTGTTTAGTTCAAGGTAGTCGATACACATTCAAAAAGATCCATCTTTTTTTTTTGACAAACAAAACCGGAGCTCCCCAGGGTGAGGAACTGGGTCTTATAAATCCTTTGTCAGAAAGTTCTTAAAACTGAGTGGATAACACTTACATTTCGGCTGGTGCTAATCAATACGGGGCTCGTGCTACAGGTGCAGCACCAGGGACTAAGTTAATTTGAAATTCAACTTGTCGAGAAGGTGGTAGTCCAGGTAAGGCTTCTAGAAAGACTTTTGAAAATTCCCATATAATTGGCACGTCCTCAAGTCACATCTCTTCCGACTTGTCCACAGTCTTCATAGATGTAACTTGCGCTAGATAAACTTGACATCCTTTCTGCATATACTTCTGGGTCTTCGTACACGATATGATATTCAACTACGAGTTACTTTCTCTGTCACAATCATCACCTCGGATTATCAACGTCTCATCTCCATACGGGATACAAACGATCTTCTCGTCATAAACGATCACCGCATGGTACCTCGCCAACCAATCCATACCGATGATGATGTCAAAACTACCAAGTTCTACGGGTATTAGATCAATGTCAAACGGATGACCTAATAATCCTAATGTACAGCCTCTAAGGATAACATTTGTTTCTAAAATTCTTCCATCGACAAGTTCTACAACATAGCTAGTGTCTAAAGTGGATGGTACAACATCAAGCAAGGCACTAAAAGTAGACGACACGAAACACCTATCGGCACCCGAATCGAATAACATAGAAGCATAACAGTTATTGAGAAGGAACGTACCCGTGACGACATTGGAATTGGGGTTTGCTCCTCCTCCTCCGATGGCATAAGCCTTTGTTGTAGCTTCATTGTTCCCAGTCTTTTTTCCAGTCTTTTTCCTACGGTTCTGATTCCTCAACTTAGGATAATCTTTTCTATAATGTCCCGGCCTTCCACACTCATAACAAACAATACCCGACTGATTCCCAACTGAGGCCCTCTGAGTGTTTAGAGCAACAGCGGCCGTACAATCTCTAGCCATGTAACCAACCCTCTTACAGTTTCCACACCTCACAGTACACGGCCCTTCATAGTGAAACTTACACTTGTTGCAGTAGGGGAGAGATCCAACATACCCCTTTTTCTCATTATTTCCTGTTGTGTAAGCTATTGCCACATTTTGACCTCTAACAGTTTGTCGCTTGAAAACTAATTGTTGTCCCTTGGGTTGTTATCAAACCTTCTCTTGTTTTCAGCACTTCTAGCATATTCCTTCAGTTTCAGATCCATTAAATTGTTAGCAATACGAATTGCCTATTGAAGTCTAGTGGGCTCAGCAGCGATTACGTTCCCCTGTATATTGTCAGGTAAACCCCTAATGAATCTCTCAACTTTTTCCTCCTCATCCGGAACCATTCTAGTACATAACAGAACCAATTCTTAAAATCTCCTGGTATAAGAAGTCAAGTCATTTCCTTTCATAGTCAAGTTCTACAACTCGGTCTCTATCTTCTTAATTTCATTTCTCGGGAAATACACCTTAGTCATCAACTTCATAAGTTCTGTCCATGTCATGGAATATGCCGCCTCAATCCCAATCATTCTCTTATGAGTGTTCCACCAAGTCAAAGCACTGTCCAGCAGTGTGCATGTAGCATACTTTACTTTATTCTTTTATGCATAATTACTAATGTGGAATACCGTTTCCATCTTCTCAAACCAACAAGTCAACCTAACAACTCCTTCTGTCCCTTTGAAGTTGAGTGGATGGCACTTTAGGAAGTCTTGATATGTGCACCGGAAGTTTACGTTGTGATTCTCATAACCATTTCCTCCTTCGTTCCCATTACCGTCTCCATTGCCATTTCCATTGCCATTTCCTCCTCCATTCCCATCATCATTTCCATTTCCATTCACTCCTCCATTTCCGCCTTTATAATCATCACCATTTTCACCTCCCTGTTTATCCTTACCTTCCGCTAGGGGTTTAAGGTTTCTAGCAGCGTCGCGAGCCTCCAACGCTTCTACCACTCGGCGAGCAATTAATTCGTTAACCGTTTCACGTGTCATTGTCGCTCTGGATCGTGTGTTAGGCATTGTCCTACAATCATAACAATACACCACATGGTGAGATCTTTAGATGCTATACGATCATTAATGGGGTTCGATAAAATAATAGGTTTCATCAGATGGAAACACACAATCATAATGAATTCATGATAATGCCACAATTTAGTAATAATACAGTGTGCAATGAGTAAAAGAAAATAGCATTAGATTAAGAACATCATAACATAGAAATATAGATATTAGATTTTATAACGTCAAATGTCAACGGTTACATCATTGTTCCCAAAAGATAGGATTTACAAATCCCTAATAATACGCTACTACTAGATTCTACGGATCAATATTAGAACAATCATGGAACAATCTAAGGACGGTAGCCTAAGTGCTTCCTTGCACATGCCTCAAGTCTACCAATCAGCACACGATAATAAAATCCCAAACGCTGAATCTGCCTCATCTGTCTCTAAACACGTAACTCCTTACGCTGAAATCGGTTAACTCTCTGACTCATAACATCCATCATGCCTCTAAGTCTCGTATTATCCCGCTCTAACTCACTGATCCTCTCTGACTGAACAGCGCTCTGCTGACCCGTAGCTATAATCCTATGCCCCTTATCCCTTTGAATGCTTTCAATAACATGAACTCGATGAACTGGGATCTCCACAGTATGGTCATGAAATTTCTGTACCATATCTCCTAACGTCTCATAAGTAACATCTATAGTTCCCTCCTCCTGAGCAGGCTTAGGGATATCATCTGACACCACAGGATGCGTAACTCTATCAACTTTAACCTCAACCATGTCCCTCGCACTCATCTCGACCTCTTCTCGAGCAACAGTCTCAACAACAACCCTAGCATCTATCCCCTCAGCTCTAAGGGCATCCGTATATGCAATACACACATCGATCGCTGCCTGAATCTTAGGGTCGATATCAGGCTTTGAGTAAGGCTCATCACTACCCCTGACAACAACGTCATCCCTCAAACTAGTCTTTCTAGGTACATATGACTCAGAACTCTCATCCGAACAATCCTCTAAATTCGTCACAAAATCAGAACTTCTAATCCTCTTACGAGGTGGTAACAGATCAGCTCGTACAGAAGACAATGCTCTAGGTACAGGTGAAGATATCAGTACAGATGTAGTAGGGGACCTACTCTTCTGTGAGAAGGACCCGTAGAAGAAGAATGAGATGGATCTTGAACATATATGCAAGAACATAAATAAATCAAAGAAAAGAGTTAGGGTTTACTCACAAAGATAAAGAACAAGATGGAAACAAAAGATCTTGAAAGAAGAAGATTAGATCTTGAAAAACCCAAGTATAAAACTAAACCCTAACTTATAAATCCTTGAAATAAACCTTTAATCAAATGAAACCCTTCATGGAAACACCTTGGATCTTAATAAAATGAAGTTTAAGATGTGTGAATCTTGATAGAAATCAAAAGTATGAATTATGTTTGTGTTTGTTGCCGAGACCAAGAGAAAGAAAATGAGAGAAGAGGACAAATTTTGCCTAATGAAATGAACCAAGTGAGATGTATGTGTTTATAAGTGGGTATTTATAGGACAAGGTCTAGGGTTTAGGGTTACAAGTGACTCAAGTATACCAAAGGGTGTGTGGTTTGTATGTTCGGCCGAGCGAAAGGGCAAGGGGGAAAGACCAAGCCAATTTGGCTAACCATGGCTCATTACTTTGGCTCCAAGGTGAAATGCTATTGGTTGATTTTTACTAGTGCTCAAGTAGTCCAAGTTTTGTAAGTATGTGCTGGTGCATGGCAAGGTTAGGACAAAGAGGTCACTATCTCTTCTTAATACATGCATGTGAGTAATATCTAAATTTCAAAATTTGTTTTCTTTTCCCTTTGTTTGCTTGTACCGAATTTTGGAGGGTATGGGAGGACATGAAATTTTGAATTTTTATACTAGGAGTCTTATATGATGTTATCTTAAGTTTACATGCAAATGTGATATGTTTCTGGGTTTCTGTTTGATCAAAAACGCTAAAAACATAAACTCACGCCAAAAATAATAAAATTGCAAAAGTAACTATTCATAAACCACGAAGTGACATAAATTGACTTTATTGATTATAATTCATGTAGACTAAGCTCAATCCGACGTCAAAACGCTTCCGAATACGATTTTCAGTTTTTACCCGAGACAACTTCTCGTATTAACGTCAAATTAACACGTAACTTATAAAAGTTAAAATAATGAACGGAATCGGTAAAAATATTGACCTTAAAATTTACGAGGTGTCACAAAGTAGGTAACCATGCTAGTAACATCCAGGGTAATGTTAGGAGTGTTAACGTGGGCAATGGTCAAAATGGTTGTTCGTACAAGGAATTTATGACGTGTAATCCAATGGATTATGATGAGAAAGGTGGTGCGATGGTCTACGCTTGCTAGATCGAGAAAGTGGAATCGGTTCAGGACATGAGTGGGTGTGGAGCTAACCAGAAGGTCAAGTACACTGTCGGTTCATTTATCAGTAAGGCACTGACATGGTGGAATACCCAGGTCCAGGCTAGAGTTCGAGAAGCCTCAGTTGTTATGACTTGGGAGGATATTAAGGATTTGATGAGAAAGGAGTTTTGTCTAAAAAATGAGATGCAAAAGCTGGAAACTGAGTTTTGGTGTCACGCGATGGCCGGAGCTGGCCATGCTGCGTACACTGATCATTTCTATGAGCTTGCTAGGTTAGTCCCTCATGTGGTCACCCCTGAGAACAAAAGGATTGAGAGGTACATCTATGGCCTTGCTCCACATATCCGTGCGATGGTGACAGCAACGGAGCCAACAACAATTCAGAGTGTTGTGTTAAAAGCTAGAATGCGAACCGATGAGGCAGTTAGGAATGGATCGCTAAAGAAGAATAGTGAGAAGAGAGGAAATAGTGGGGAATTAAGTAGGAAGGAAAATGTTAGGGGTGACAACAAGAGATCTAGGACTGGTAGGGCGTTTGCCACAATCACTAACCCTGTTAGGAAGGAGTACACGGGTATGGCACCCAAGTTTACAAACTGTAGCTTTCACCATAACCCCGAGATGTCATGTCGTAAGTGTACGAACTATAATCGCTTAGGGCACTTTTCTAGGGATTGCGGGGCGGGGCCTAGTATGGTGACCCTTGTGAGTGCTAGAAACCCGACGACTGCTCGAGGGGCGTGTTTTGAGTGTGGTGGTACTGATCACTACAAGGCCGCCTGCCCTAGATTAAACCGAGCACCAAGACCAGGAGGAAACAGTCAAAACCAACCTATGGCTATTGAGGGAGGTCAAGGTCGTGGAAACAATGGCAATCAGGCACGTGGATGAGCATTCATGATGGGAGCAGAGGAAGCTCACCAGGACCCAAACATTGTGACGGGTACGTTCACTCTAAACAACCACTATGCTACAACACTATTCGATTCCGATGCCGACTATAGCTTTGTTTCTACTACTTTTATACCTCTGTTTGACATAGAGCCCAGTGACCTAGGTTTTAGCTATGAGATTGAAATAGACAGCGGGCAACTAGTAGAAATCAATAAGGTTATACGCGATTGTAAATTAGAGATAGAAGGTCATACATTTGACATCGACTTGCTACCATTTGGACACGGGAGTTTTGATGTGATCGTAGGAATAGACTGGTTGTCTCGACACAAGGTCGAAATCGTTTGCCATGAGAAGGTAGTTAGGATTCCATTACCACACGGTGAGATACTTAGAGTCTTAGGAGAAAAACCAGAAGAGAAGGTGAGATACCTCATGAGTGCTAAGACCGAAGAGCAGAAACTGAAGGACATTGTTATAGTTAGGAACTTTCTCGAGGTATTTCCTGACGACCTATTAGGATTACCACCATCCTGAGAATTTGAGTTTCATATCGACTTAATCCCTAGAGCAATGCCGGTCGCGAAGTCTCCCTATCGTTTGGCGCCTTCTAAAATGGAGGAGTTGTCAAGTCAACTCAGAGAACTCCAGGACAAGGGTTTTATTCGACCAAGTTCATCGCCATAGGGAGCACCGATATTATTCTTCAAGAAGAAGGACGGTTAATTTAGGATGTGTGTAGTCTATAGAGAGTTGAATAAGCTGACCATCAAGAACCGTTATCTCCTCCCTAGGATAGATGACCTATTTGATCAGCTGCAAGGATCATAGTATTTCTCTAAGATAGACCTTTGGTCCGGATACCATCAGCTGAGAGTGCACGAGGATGACATTCCAAAGACTGCATTTAGAACTTTATATGGACATTTCAAGTTCACAGTAATGCCCTTTGGTTTGACGAATGCACCAGTGGTATTCATGGACTTGATGAACCGAGTATGTAGACCCTACCTAGACAAGTTTGTTATAGTGTTCATAGATGACATCTTGATCTACTCAAGGACGAAGGAAGAACATGAGACACATCTAGGGTTAATTTTAGAACTGCTCAATAAGGAGAAACTGTACGCAAAATTCTTTAAGTGTGAATTCTGGTTGCAAGAGGTATTGTTCCTTGGGCATGTGATTAACAGTGATGGTATACATGTAGACCCCAGTAAGATCGAAGCTGTTAAGAATTAGGAAGCCTTTATAACCCCATCCGAAGTTCATTTATTCTTAGGATTAGCAGGATATTACCGTTGATTCATTAAGAATTTCTCCAAGATCGCTAAACCACTTACCATTTTGACTCAGAAGAATAAGACATATGTCTGGGGTGAGGAATAAGAAGAAGCATTTCAGATCTTGAAGGATAAGTTATGTAATGCGCCTGTTTTAGCTCTCCCCGATGGACCAGAAGACTTCATAGTATACTGTGATGCGTCAGGTTTAGGACTACGTTGTGTGCTTATGCATATGGGTAGAGTGATCGCATATGCATCTAGGCAGTTGAAGATACATAAAAAGAATTACACTACCCATGATTTGGAGTTAGGTGCAGTTGTATTTGCCTTCAAAATATGAAGGCATTACCTATACGGGACAAAGAGCATCATATACACCGACCACAAGAGCCTTCAGCACATCTTCAATCAGAAAGAACTGAATATGCGTCAACGTCATTGGATAGAGCTATTCAACGACTATGACTGCGAGATTCGCTATCATCCAGGTAAGGCAAACATAGTAGCCGATGCACTAAGTAGAAAGGAGAGGATTAATCCTAAGAGAGTTCGAGCAATGAACATGACCATTCAGTCGGGTATTAAGGATATGATACTAGCGGCTCAGAATGAAGCATCTGAGGTTGTCAATGCACCAGCAGAAATGCTGCGAGGGCTAGACACATAGATGGAACTTAGGAGTGATGGAGCATGGTACTATCGGGATCGAATATGGGTTCCTTTAACGGGTGATGTGAGAACCCTGATAATGGATGAAGCCCATAAGTCGAAGTATTCAGTTCACCCAGGAGCTGATAAGATGTACTATAACCTTAGGGATATGTACTGGTGGCCGGGAATGAAGAAAGATATAGCCTTGTATAGTGCTTGACTTGTTCAAAGATTAAAGCTGAACATTAGAGACAGTCCGGCTTACTACAGCAACCTGGGATTCCCAAGTGGAAGTGGAAAAGAATAGCCATGGATTTTGTCATGAACTTACCAAGGACCAGCAGTGCACTTAAGAAAAACAATACGTATATTTTTAACCGGGAATTATTTTCTTCTCGGGTCGTATCCCAACGAAGTCGTGAATTGATATTCGGGAATAATTCGTATTCGAGTCAAGAATGAATAAAGGATTTTTTTGAATTTTGAATTACACTAAGAATATAATAGCACAATTAAACTATAAAAAACGATTAAAGAATTAAAAACGTTTAACAAATACGAAAAATTAACAAACGTGAATTAAAAATGTGAGCTAAAACTAGAACTTAAAATCTAAAGCAATAATACTAACAAATTTTATACCTAAAAATCACAAGATTAAAAAGAAAATTTTAGGAAAAAGAATTAGAATTTTCTAGCTATTTTTGTATTTTCTATGAATTTTTAAAGAAAAAGAAATTAACTAAAAATACACTTTTTCTAAAAATTAACACTAAAAATCTATTTCTATTTTTCAAAAATACTAGAATGAAAAAGAAAATTATTACAAAAAGAATTAGATTTTTCCTACTATTTTTCTATTTTCTATGAATTTCTTAAGAAAAAGAAATTACTAAAAACCTATTTTAATTTCTAGAAAATACAAATTTGGTTGGAAAAATAAAGAAAAATGCTTTTTAACTACTAAAAAGGTGCAGAAAACTAATGGTATGAAAATGCCCAATTTTTACTAATCAATTGAACCCTAATTTTGCTTATTAAAACATAAACCCTAATTTTATCAAACTAATTTTAAAAATATTAATCCTATTTTATTAAACTAAAAGAACAAGGTAGAAAGTGCAAAAGATGAAAGTAAAGGGTAGGCGGGATAAGTAGCAAAAATTTACACTATAGTTAAAACAGGACACCCTTAACTATTTAGAAAATACCAAACAGACCCTACGACTTAAGCACAATTTAGCTTATTACAAAAGTGAAAATAAGCAAAAACTTAAAACAGAAAAGTTACTCCTGAGCTTTTACACTGCAACTTTAACAAAAGCACATTGACATTTTATCTACTGAATAAGCTAGAATTTAGCTTTTTAAACTGAGCTACAGAAACTATGATATTTCTTTGAAAATTTAACTTTTCTAAACTTTGGCTTATTTCTAGCTTATTTCTCAATGAAAGTAAAAACCAAAAGAATCTACAAGAAGCTTATAATGTGTACTAAGGATATCTAAAAAGAAATAAGCTAAAAGTAAACTAGATTAACAAGAAATTTGTTATTAAAAAGTAAAGGTTCAGCTTAATGACTGTTATTAAGCAACTTCTAATAAGCTAACTAGCTCAAATCTAAATCCTAGAAACTAGAATTTTGAAAATAAGCTATACTATGAATATAGAATAAACCTAGATAAAAGGATTTTGGAAATAACAACTAGAAATTAGGAATCCAAAAGAAAATCTTTGAAATCTCAGCTGCTGCTAATACCACTTTTGTAAGAACATAAAAGCTAGTCTAAAGCTTAAAAATGAAACTTAAAAGATGATCTTTAAAAAGCTAATGGAATTCTACTAAAATGCTTAAATCTAAGTTCTTACTACTTACTTTCAAGTGTTAAAGAGTAGCTAGAAAAGAGGTGAGCATCAGCAGTAGTAACTGAGTTACTACTGCTTATACTGATGTAATTGGCAAATACTTAAGTGCAGGCCAAAACTCTAAGTTTAGAATTCATAAACTAACTAACTAAATGTTTCTAAGTTTACACTAACCTAAATTTATCACTAAAATGCTGAGAAACACTTAACTACAAATCTACTTAAACCTTTAAACTGTCCTGGTGCTAGTAAACTATTTCTAAACCATAGAATCTTTAAAAATGCAAATTAAGTTCTGAAACCTTTAGAAATCTTGTTTCTCATGAGAGACTCAACTAAAGAAAAGAATTAGACTATTGGTAATTGACTTTTAGTCTATTGCCCTCTCTTGTTTTTGTTTTTCCTTCCCCTCCTCAACTTGTCCCCTTCTACCTGTTTTTTCCCTGTTGTTCCTCTATGTCCTTAACCTGCAATCTTCTATGCCTTTCCTAGTCTACCCTTTCCCCTTGCCTGCCCTCTCTGTCTTTCTGTCCCTGACCTGTCAACATCAGTTCCTCTTTTCTCGCCCCCCCTATCCCCTTGTTTTTTTTCCCCCCCCGGTTTTCTTTTATGACAAAGGCCATTGTCCTTTACCCTCTCTCACTTTTACGACCCGTCCTTGCTCCGATATACGACCTAATTTCTGCAATCCTTAAACCAACCCAACCCTACTTCTTTTACCTTTTCAACGGTGAAACCTATTGTCCTGTTCTCGTCCCTCTTAAATTATCCCTTTTCCTTCACCCCTTTATTTGGTGTTTTTCTTTATCCTTGACCCCCCCTCGACTTACACCTTCTTTCCTCCCCCCCCTTTTATATCATTTTGTGTAATTTTATCCCCTCCCTGCTTCTCTGTTTTCGTCTAGCTCCCGCCCTGAGCTTCTTTCCTTATCCCATTAGTTTTTTCTTTTCCATCCTGCACCCCCTTTGTTTTTTCTCGCTAACTACCTCCCCGCCCCGAATCCTCTCAGCCCTTTTACCCCATTCCCCTATTCTACCTTACTCCCTTCACAACCTTATCGTGCCCCACACCCCCCTCCTTTCACACTGTCTTGATTCCTTCACTCAGCTTGTTTTTCTACCCGATATTTTCCTTAGTTTATTTCATCCCTCCTCAACTTTTATGGTTCATGCAATACCACCCCTCCATCCTATGGAGTGTAGCCCTGCCTACTTCGGGCTAACCAATAGATACCTTACCTTATATACCTATTGTATTGTCTCCATCTTCTCAGAGACCTTCCTCCGTCCTATTTCTATTTGATCTCTCTATCCTTTTTCTCTCCCCTACCGTCCTTTCGTTTTACCTCCTATTCCCGCAACCCCTATTATTTTGCCTTTTTTTTCTTACCCTGTTCCTCATCTTTTACTTCTAGAAAGCCCTTCCTTTTGCGCCCACTCTTCCGACCACCTTCCGTCATTTCGGTCGGCTGAATGCCTACTCCTGCCCCTCTTTCCTTATTCAAATCCCTTTCTTTTTCTCTCTCTTCCTTTCCTTTGTCCCTCCTGTCGCTACATTATTTTTCGTTTCTCCGTTCTTTTAATCACCCTTTATCTCTTGATCCCCTACTTTCCTACCTCCTCTTTTGTGTCCTCTTTCATGCCCCACTTCGATGTTATTTTCTGCCCACCTTCTTTCTTTTATCCCTTTCCCAAAGACAGCGGTGTGTGTCATAACTCCCTCCTCACCTTAATCGTCCGCCGCTCCATCTTTACTCTTGTTACCTACCCCATGCCTCGCCCTTTCTTTCTCCCTGCACGGATCGTGTTACTGTCTCTACCCTTATCTGACCCCCCGGGCCTACTTTTCAAGGTCCTAAACCCCTGCTTTCCTTACACCCCCTTCCTCGTCCAGTAATAAATTAGACCAATCCCCCCTCTAAAAATGACCCCATCCCCCCCAACCCGGAGCTTTTGTTTGTTGAATTATATGTTCATATAATTACTGTTTCATTAAGAATTCTTCTTAATAATAAAGATTAGATTCCACATAATCTTTAATACACTCAAACACAGTTTCTACTATAGTTGTCTTAGATTTATCTAATATAACTAAACCTTATACAAGCTAAGGAATTCGATCTATTAGAGTGGGATCAACAGGATTTGTACGAGCGTGCATGTCTATTTCGTCATTACGGCCATGTATGCATGTCTCAGCTGCCTTGTTGGTTTATTACTATTAGTGAAAGTTAGAAGATCCCTACCCTATATCATTCTTCATCCTAACCGTTGGTTAAACTCGAATGAGGATGTGATCGAACACACATGTCTATTCCGTCGTTACGGCCATGTATGTATGCTTTAGCTGCCTTGTTGGTGTGGTACTTTTGGTGAAAGATTGTAGAATGATCAACCCTAAGCCTTATCATACAAACCCATATTTACCTTTATAAACTTGTTACTCCTTAGCTCTAGTGGTGGAGATATGTATCCTTTCCAAGCTTATGATAGAATACTCGCCACGACCAAGCAATTGAGCGAATTAGTTACATGTTACCACATAGATTAGTTGAGTGATTTGAGTGTTTTCATCTTCCTATTTCGTGAAGTGTTTGGTTGTGCACTTGTAATAGATCAAATAAATGCTTAATGGAAAATGTTCTTAGGGATACATTTTTATAAACTTCTAAAGGCTACTTGAGGACAAGTAGGATTCAAGTGGGGGGATATTTGATGACATCAAATAACGTTTATTTTATAGCATCATTTATCCCATGTAATTAACCCATTTTGTATGATTATTGCAAAGAATTTGTTTACATAATCATTTGTATTGAAATTGAATAATTATGGAGTACTTGGTGAAAGTTAACAAAAAGGCACGCATTCTGGAGCTTAAAAGAAGACATTTGAAGATTATTGTTCTGACAACCAATACGCCGTATCCATCAAGGAAGATACGACGTATCTGTGCCTACACTTCACCAAAAAGAACCACAAAGGAAACAAGATCAATACGCTGTATCCAGAGAAGACCAATACGCCGTATTGGAGATATAGTATGTGAATATTCTGGAAGATATCAAACGTGGTTCCTATTCTAAGAATCCCCCAAATATCCCGTAAACCAATACATAAGATACGCCGTATCTGAGACCGTACTTCCAGACCCCTATAAAATAGAAAACGCAAAAACGATTTTAATGTGCTAAATCATATTCTCGATACCCTAACCTCAAAAGTCGATGTTAAAAGAGAAAAAGAGCAGAAGAGGACTTGCAACAACATTTCAATCCATATGAGACACCAAGTAAATTCTTATACTTTTGTAGTCGTCATGTTTTTTTTTGGTATCATTCGGTTAACAAATCGATTATTTACCTTGGCTAAGCCAATTCTTTTGTATCAATTAGATGTTTTAAGGCTAATACCTTCGGGTATTAGCATTATCATAAAGATCTAATTTTTTGTTTTGTTTATATCTCGATTGTTTGATTTATCTTTGTATGCTTGTTTATGTTTATCAGTTTATACTTGTTTATGTGCTTTAATATGCGACCTATCATTCAACTGGATCTAGTGATACAGTGGGCGTAGGCTAAGAGTTCGGGATAGCTCTCCATATTGCAATTTATATATCTAGAATCATAGGATCACAAATATTGACATATCTTTGACCTTTGATTGTGAGCTTAGTTAAGCCATAAGGTAACCTTGGTACCAATAAGTACGTTCTAATCAATTGGTAAAGACTCAGACAATAGACTACTAGTATATAAAGAGTCGTTAAGTAGTAAGTGGGTAAAGTCTATATGAGCCAGGGTTTAACAAGATCACCATTGCCATAATCTCTAAGATAGATTATAATCAACAAATAAGGATGCTTTATGCGGATGTTTTAATTGTGACAGAATTAATGTGTCTAAGTCTTAGGAAGAAGTCCTGCCTAAGTCTAAGAATGATATACCACCTCGAGATAAGTAATCATTGCACTGAATAAACAAACCAACTTCTAATCAGATTAATGATGGCTAATATAGTTTTCTATTATAAGGCTTGACCGCTCTTTTATCTTCTGTTTATTTGCTTGCGTGGGTTAAGGTGTCTTGAATTGATTGTAGTCACCACCAAACCCGTGCCAGTCTCTCAGACTGAAAACCCCCCCTTTTAACCTATTAGAATTAGGATTATAACTAACATAGGATTAGCATAGGTTTAACTTAGATTAGAATTAACTTAGATTAGTAAACCAAAGTATTTATAAATTGAAAGATTTAACCTCGCTTCAAGTGTTCGACACCCTACTTACCACGAATCTACCATCGACCGGGTACACTACCCGTTAAAGTGTTGTTTTTGGTTAAGTCGGCAAAATATAAATTTAAAACTTGAATCAAAAAAATATACACCACACAACAACACATCATTGGTTCTGTTTTTTAAATTTACACAAAAGAGAGAGCTATAACTTTCTAGTTTGTTCCAAAATCAGTGGAGGTACTTAACAATTTCAAAATTGTGGTGCAAAAATAGTGTGTAGAATTTACTCTTATTTCATAGATTTGACTTTCACTTTTAAAATATTCATACTTTGCTCTTTTGATCCCTAACCACCTCTTGAAGTTGTGTACATTCATGTACTTTTTAGACATTTTTGGCCTTTAGTGATAACCTTTGTTATGGGTACATGTGATTGGGTTGAGCGAAGAATAAAATCTGACAAGTTAATATGAGCAGAACATTTATCAACTTTAAATAGGTATAACTTAGACATACTTGCATGAAATAGACCTATACCACCTCTCATACTTAAGTTAATGTGTTGACTATGAAATCCAGGAGGCCAATATAGAATAAAGGTTCATTTGGTCATCATTTGGGTCAAAATAAATTGAGTTGTCGTATGGACTATTTTGGATACTCACCTTGTAAAGGTCATAACTTACTATTGGAAACACTTCTATAGCTAAAAATTAGGTGGGTAACTAGTTTAACATGTTGGTAAAATAATCACAGAAGCCTAAAGTCAAACTCCTAATAAAAAGTTTGTGCAATGATTATATCTAGTGGCACGTGGGTTTGTGAAATGATTATATCTATCATTTGAAAAAGTCATGTACTCTAAATTATACAAATACTCCACTTTTTTACCCGAAAAAAACTCTTAATAAAAAGTGCTCAACTTGCTAAAATACAAAAAGTGTCCTGATTTGGGTAAAAATAGGGGTATGAAACTTTTGGGTAAGTTAAAACCATATGGAGAACTTGCAAATGAGTATGGACACACTAGACACATAGTATTATGAGTTGTATAAGGATTTTAATCAGAAAGAACTTTTACTTGATCAAGTATAAATTTGAAGTAACGGGAAAACCCAGACGTTTTAAGATTTTATGTGTAGTGTTAAAAAAGTAAACTTTGGAAAACAAAAATAAATATGAGACCTAGCTAATAAACCTTTATATCACCCGAGCATATCGTATAGGATCTGATTAGGTATATTTACTTACCTTAGGTCTCGGGTAGAAGGTTTCGCTTTCGTTGGGTTGCCTACTTGGTTGTGATGGTCGGGAAATATTCGTACTTGCTCTAACTTTTGAGGTGAGTTTCTTATAGCCCCTCTTTTACTGTTTTTACAATTTTGGGGTGGAAAGCATGATGTGTCATACTTAAATTGCTATGCTCGTACTTTTATGTATGTAAACTTTTGAACACACTTAAACTTAAAGCGCACTTGAACTTGTTAAACACTTGGACTCTTTGAATTTATTGAACTTTGAAACGCGTTGAACTTTAAACTTAGTATGTATGTTGTTTGATGCTTGGAATCGCCACTACTTTTAGCTCACTTTCGTTGACTGTAACGGGATTGAGATGTTAGTACTTATGGATAGCGCTATTAGGAGCTTAACCCATCCTCACTCTCCGCACAAGGGTGCATAGCATTAGGTGTTAGTGCAACACTATAGAACTGGAACTTGTTTGGATATTTGGACTGAACGGCTGAATACGTTTAAGTAGTGGCTCACATAAACACTATAACATATACATTATTACGTTACTTTAGGTAACGACAACTGTCTTTGGAGATTTGATATATTGTGTTACGTTACTCTAGGTAACATGAACTGTCTTTGGAAACTTGAGTCATTTTAGATTCTTGCCTTGTTTTGACAACTTGATATTGATTTGGAAACTATTAATGGACATCAACATTTTTGTAACTATATTTTATGTACATATTTTTGTGAGCTCGCCAACTATTTTCAATAGTTGACCGTTTTTATCATGCTTTTCAGGTGACCTTCCTAAAGTGGAAACTTAGCACGTTGCATCAGACATTTGTTAAAAAAGTTCTTTTTCTTGGAAAGTTCATGTATTTTGGGAAAGCCATGTTCGGTTGAAAAACATCTTATGTTAACTTTTGTACTATTTAAACTTATACTTGGAATTGTTGTTGTTCATATATTTTTATATTTATCATGTATGGTGTTTATTCTATCATCTTTTGTGTTGTTTATTAATATGCCGCACCTTGTGTTTCCGCTTTAGCGGGGTGTGACATATTGGTAATTACAGCCTAAGGTTATAGAGAACGGCAGTTTTCAAAATAAAAACCCGAACTATAACAAAAATGATTTTATTAAAAACACCGAACATGAAACGAGTCGACTAGTTCGAGCGCTTGCATCATTAAACCTCAATTAGACATAACCTGATCAACTATGTCTAATTTAGGGAGTATTCTGCAACGCTGGGAATTGTCATTATTTTAAATGTGTTTAAAAACTAACTTTCCACTTTGGTCACTGAAAAGCATACTAGGAATTATGTGCATTGTACATTGTATACTTTTAGATGTCCACTATTTGCGTTTGAGTACATCATGCTTTCTTCGGATTGATTTATTTATGTTCTAAGTTTGCTCTATATCGGTTACTGTTGTCACAGTTGTCATACTATCCTTAAGTACATTTTTTATTTCAGAAACCTTTAGGGTCACAGTATGTCCCAGAGATCATCTTCACACACTGATGATTCCGCAAGTGAGTCACGACGTACACCTAACTACTTTATGTGCCCCTTCCCTACACAGGACCTTGAATATGACTCGTCGATAGATTTTGAGTCAGAGCACGAGGCAAGCAGCAGATGGACTGCGTATGCACGACATGTAGATACGTTCATTCTTTGCTTTTAGAAACTACATCGACCTACACTTCGGTCACGTTTCGGTCTTATTTTGTCATAATATTAAGCCGACCATTTTAGTTGTGAATGTAAGCAGGAGTGCTCGATCAGTGATAACCACTCAGTGGATGATTGATTCATCCCAACGGTGTTGTTGGAGGAATATTTTGATACGTCATAACCGTCTTATTTTTAGCTGGTAGTTAAACTCCAGCTGATAGCCGACTTATTGGAAGGCCATTTATGGTACATAGAGCTTTCTTTCATACCTTAAAGCATTTTGAAAACTCAAAGCATTCTTTGCTTCTTCCCAAACATCGTCTTCAGTGATTCAAGATTTTGTTTTTAAGCAACCCCAAAGTTGAGTCAATTTTCTAAAAACATTGAGCTTTTTAACAACTTCTAACTTAATTTCATGACAGTTCTTGTTTGATGAGTTATGAAATTAAGATTCAAGTTGTTACTTGGTTTGAGGCTTTTGAAGAATTTGCTCGAGGATGGGTAAGGCTTGGATGATATGATTTGGATACTTCTTTACACTTGCAGCATTTCTATGCTATTATTTATATGCTATGTTTCTAAGCTTACTTTTACCTCAGTTATATTTCTGTCGTAATATGACACAAAAATTGTTTTCCCCCGCACTAATTCTGGCATTTAATAGTGTATATGACCCTACCTTGCGTATTGTACGCGACTATTTTCTCATCCACTATGTGGATTGACATTTTTTTTACCGTAGAAATCTGTTATTTTTAACGTTTTGTTCTTGAAGACATTCGATGAGACGGGTTATGTCATTAATTGCCCTAGGAGCAACTCGCCTAGGAGTGTTATCACTCTAGTTGTTTGGTTGTATGACCATCGCCTAGGAGACTCCTTTTGAGATAAATGGATTGTTACGAGAATGAGAACCTTATACTTGATAATTTGGTTAATTGTGTAACCATGATAACAATTTTCGTCTTGTCGTTCGTGTTTCAGAGATGGTACTTATTTGGACAAGTCGAAGTCCTTTGGTAATAGAACATGTACAAGTGAGATACTTTTTGAACTTTTTTTAAATGTGGTGCACTAGTATTTTTCAACGGATACCTCATTTGAGCATCAAAACCTATGTAATACAAAGCACGTTGAAGCATCAAATTTTGTTTATTCAACCCACGTTCGGAAAAATGTTTTTATTATCGAAATATAAATGCTTTTGCATTGGTTTCATTGTGTTTGGTTGTTATGAATTCAAATTTTTGAAAATCTTTATTAATTCAAATTTTAAAAATCAGTATTTTGACTTATTTTTTTAATAATAACAATAATAATAAATAAAAATTATTTATTTTACGTTACTTAAAATACATTTTTGGTCAAAACCTTTTTATTACGATTTATGTTGAAAAACCAACTTTGTTGGAGGTTACTACGAAATACAAACTTTTTGTAGGCGCATCTTTTGGATGACAATTATTATGAAAGATTTAGAACTATGTATATAAGAACGTTTATCTTTTTCTCTATATAAACTTTCATGGCATCTTTGTTTGCACGAATGTTATTTTAATAAATTTCAAGTTGCAATATATATATGTACGTTACTTGAATTATACTTTGTTCAAAGTATTTACTCAAATTAATGTTGCGGACACCTTATATTTTTTTTAAAACCATACCTCTGAGAAGAAACACGCGCAGCTCATGAATGAAATCTTGGAAACCAATTACTCTACGGTTGTACCATACGAACCTAGAGCAGATAAGAGCTTCGTTCACGAGAAATTTAGGCCGTTAAATGATTTGACTTATGAGAAGTTAGAAGAGGAGCATGATCGTGAGGTTAGTAGTCGCAGGACTGCTACTCCTCCACCGCCAACACTGACTACCATCTTACCGCCTCCCACT
The DNA here is from genome assembly GCA_026074375.1 of Tanacetum coccineum. Lineage (NCBI taxonomy): Eukaryota > Viridiplantae > Streptophyta > Magnoliopsida > Asterales > Asteraceae > Tanacetum > Tanacetum coccineum. The sequence continues at coordinate 38,649 of BQNB010030826.1, forward strand.
CCTCAAGGTCCTTACCTTCATCGAACAGCTTGGATCAGGGTTGCTGATCCTGTTGATGACGACTTTTCAAACCTCATCATCGCATCACTCCCAGCCAGCCCCGGCTACCTACCATATCGGAGGACCGTCATCTCTTGACCTGTACATCATTGCCACTCGTGCTACTGACAAATACTCTTGGCAGGATCCTACTGGCCAGCCCGTATGTCCGTACGAGCCTCGACCCCCTATGGCTAGGTGATGTGTTTCGAAAGCTTTAAATTTATAAGACTGAAAATACCGATTAATTAAACAAAAACACATGGGTCAAAGTATAACCCACATATGTAGTATAATCTTTTTATGTAGACCAAGGTTGTTCCACGGGATTGGTTTAATTCTAAGTTAAAGAGTCGAGATGTTTACGAAAAAGGTGTTCTTATAGACTGTTACGATTTAAAGATCATCACCATCAATTTTGTAACCCCAAAAGCTGTTGATATGCTCTGTATTAATGTCATTCTATGAAGGATGTAACCACATGCACGATTCATATGGAGAAGACTTAGAGAGTTTTAGCGGGTTTTAGTTCGGTGTTATTGCAAGCCCATCATTAATACTGCACATTTAATTAACAAACTGAATCTTATATAAAATAAGGTTTTGCACAACTCCTTTACGCACAAAATTAAATGCCGCCATTAAAACTATTCCTTAAATAAACCATTTGTACAATAACTTAATGCACTAACATAATAACATAAACATTTAGTCAACCATTGATTTTACACTCAGACAATTAATGTATTTCATAATCTACAATTGATGCCAATAACCATTTCAAACATCAATTTAAAGATAATCACAATCACTTCCTCTATACGATTTAGTTTCAAAACCAAAATAAATTCAGTTTCAAAATCACTGATTCAAAAAATAAAAAATTGATTCAACCAATTTCAAAATCATCATGGATGATATTGGATTCCACCCAATAATTTTGGTAAATTTTAATTGTATTGAATCGATTTGATTTATATTATTGTTGATTCTTTTATGTTTATGATGTAAGCCCAATAATCCAATTAAATCATTATTGTATCAAAATGCTAAAAAATTAGGGAAAACTGCTTTAATGAATTAGGGGTAATCGGTTTGTTTGAATGTATCTATTGTAGTATAATTTAAATTCAGTGATTTATATGATTTGATTAAGCTCAATTCGATTATGTTGTAGCAAAGCCCTAAAAATGGAGAAAATTAATTGTATGAATTAGTTCTTATAAATTGCGTGTTTTGCGGATTGAATTTTCTTTTATATATTCAATGTAATTTTTCAGCAAACATGTTTATATGTAGTCAGGTAAATGGTTTTATTTTGATCCAATACAAATGTATAACACCCTGTGTTTTCAAGTCATTGACGACGTCGATAAATCCGCAATGTACCTTTTGTATTGTACGCATTTGCTTTAAATCATAAATGTTAAGCTAAATCGCGTAAGCTAAAAATTAGCGTTCAATGTAAACGGGCATCAATCAATTAAATGTTTACATCAAGCAAGGGTTATATAATTATTTTGAGAATAATTATTAACTTTGTTCATTTTATTTTTATCGGATACGTAAAGTGTATACGTTTCGCGATAAATTGCGTTTAGGCACTCCCGGAACCACCAAAACTTTTCTACGCTTCAACAAATACCCACATTTATACCCAATACATAAAAATTAGTCAACAACATCACATATATCATCTATATGCCGAATTTATGGCATTGATATAAAGAAAATCTTACCATTTTGGTCAATGTACAACATACCTCATTTAAACCACACCATGCCTTCTCATTAATACCTACACCATACCTTTTCATTTAAACCAAGCCATCACTTGTCTCTTTGACCTAGACCATCCCTTGCACCATGCCTTGTCCCCTTGACTAAGTTCTTACACCATTTATATATATGTATCTAGTAAGAGATGTCATACAAGTAAAGCACTTGGTAAAAATCACAAAAAAATTCCCTCTCTTGCTCTCATATAAGCTACGGCATCAACCCCCCCCCTACACAAACCCATACAAAATTTTATTCAACCTATACCCTTCTATACACATCTATTATAAGATATTCTAAGGTTCCCAAGCATTGGCTACCTTTTTCATGTATATTCTAGAAAATCAAGATTGGGTTTTATTTGGAAACAAGGGTTTTCTTTAAGGCAAGTTGGGTTTTAAGTAATAAGCTAAACACAGGGTTGACATTCATTCTCATCTCATACATCATCCCGAATGTCTTCTAAATTCCTTTATACTTTTATTAACATTATTTCATGTGTATATGTATTTTATGGCTAAATCACCACTTAAGACCTTTTGAAAAATGTAGAACAAGGGTTTTTACTAATGTCTAATGAAATTATACACTTTTATCTTATGTCTTTAGGTCCCATATATATCATGAAATATGGATCTATAATTATGATTATCATGTTGTTTAAGTATAACAGTTTTAAGTTATAAATTAGGGTTTATAAAGTTAATAAAACAAACTTTTTATAAATCAATACACTTGGATAATAAAAGGGTTTTTATTTCGTGTTTCATACAATAGGTAGAGCCTAATATTAAAATAATACGCCTCATGACGATTCCAAAATGATAAGAAACTCGAAAAACCGATTTACAACGAAAAAGATACGTTAATTATCAAGTTTACAACAGAAATAACATTATATACAAACACTATTCATGTACAGCAACTTCAGTTTTAAAACATCAAAAATAGTGGATATTAAACTTTTAATATGAGATCGTACTCGAAAGAATACGCTAAAAAAAGAACTATAAATGAAGAAACCTACGACATTTTCGATAATTAAAGATTTAATAAAATAATCTTATTAAACTATAACAGTAAAATACTATTCATGTACAGCGGACCCAACTTGTAAAATATAATAAATCTTTAATAACGGAGAACGACTCGAAGGATCACTAAAATCGGGCTTAAAACGAATAAGTTATTACGATTACAGTTTATCCAATTAAAACCTAAAACGTCTAAACTACTGTCGTGAACAGAAAACACTATTCATCGCAGAAATCGAAAAACTTAAAAATGTATAATTTGATCACATATCGTCTTACTACGAAGACGTGGTGATAAGAAACGTCAAAGATCGGCTTAAAAAACGCAAAAGTTATGCTAGTTTTACTAAAACGGTAATATAACGTTTTAACGTATTAAACGAAATTTTACCAAAACCAATAAGTGGGTATATGAGCTATATAAAATTATTATGTGGTTATCAAAGTACTATATTTTACAAGGGAATTTCCTAATAGGCCTCTTCGATGGCTTTCGACGAGTTGGTTGGATTTACGATTTAAAGGTCCTAACTCCTCGAACGACATGTCATGACGCTCTTAGACGTAGTGATAAGCCCGAACGAAATACGAAAGTAACAACTAAAAAGATTATATACAAGTACTCACGTTACTTATACGACCTAATGATAATTTAGGTTGCATTCGAAACTTTTACGTGATGCTTATAACTGCGATATTGGATTATCTGAACTCAAGGTGAGTTCATAGCCCCACATTTATACGATTTCAATGATTTATATTTATGGGGTGGAAACATGCTTTGTTTTATAAATTGGACGCAAGTATGATTACATGTTTGCCTAAGTACCGATAACCCAATTAAGCCCATTATAATGAACTGTCAATTGCCATAGATGTAAAGTTGGGAATTACATATGTGAGCGCAATGTTAGGTTAATAATCTATTCGGGAAACGACCTCCCCGTTCGTAAGTGACTAGCTATCACCGAGAACGGAACGTTATAGCATGTTAATTTAGGATGTTTTTCTTCCGGTTGAAAAACCATCTATAGGCAGAAAATTGCAATAATATAATTTAATTGCAAGAAAGTATACGTCGAGCTCAGTGTCATGAGCTTATGAAATTAATCTAGTTTTGGTGAGATCTGCATTGTGTTGCATTATCGACTAAAAAGTACTTGCGGTCCTGCATATTTTTTGATTTACCAAACCGTATGAATTCACCAACATTATTGTTGGACGTGTTTAAGCAAGTGTTCAGAGATCAATAGGCATTGGAACGCCAGGGATGCATTTGGTATATTTTGATTGCACGCTTAAAGAAATGGTGCATCATATTTTGGGAAATGTATTGTCAACTTTTGTAATATTCAACAATGAACAAGTGAAGCTATATGCTTTTGTATTAAGTCTTTCAATTAAATCCAATGTATCATTTTAAATGACTTTTTGTGTCGTTCTTATATATCTTGTGCTATTGATCTTGAAGTAACACGCCCCGGACCCTTATTCCGCTGCGACCCAATTTGGTGTGTTACAGATTGGTATCAAACAAGGTTATACAGAACCCTCAAAAGGTTTTTGAGCTTGACTATAAAACGATTTTTCAAACAACGAATTCATACAACGGGGTTGTACACGGGACATACATATGTGCATACATTCATGCATACACTATTTGTTGCATTAGTGGGACTAGATGCATTCATAATTGATATACGGACATAAAAAATTACTATATTACAATAAGAGCCCTTATTTAATATATACTCAGAAGTTGTTTCTGCTGGTCATCAGTAGTCAGTCAGCTGTATTCTGCCAGTTACCTAACTTCTGTTCACTCTGATGCTCGATCTTGGAGTATTCCATTCTGAGGATCCTTACGAGGAGTGCGCCCGAGCCCAAGTTGTTGGAGCAGCACCACGTTCATCTAGAGTATGTACCTACGGACCAAGGCCACCATGTACATTCCGAGCTGAGCATCCTGAGGACTTAGTGGCCAGCTGAGATGAGGCACCTACCCCTTTACTACCAAACCATTCTTCTTATCTCCACGTGTATCGATCCTCTAGTCTAGAGCACGCGAGGTTGAGATATAGAAAGGTAGCATCAGCCTACTAATTATTCACTACACCCTCAGGGAACCCCAACATTGTAGCCCTACCCCTCTACCATGCACCTCTACTTAGCCGTTGAGTAGAGCTATATCCCGGGCTGACATGCCCATCGGAAGAGATTACTACTTACTACTCCCAAACCTGGGTGTGAAATGGAGAGAGTTCTGCTGCTGCTACTGCGAGACAGCCAGGACCCACTATAGAGACCAGACTCCGAGATACTGAAGCAGGATTAATGACCCTGCCTTGAGAGGTTGGTCAATAGGAGGTCACTAACTAGGTAGATGTTGTGCACTAAAGAGAGTCAGAGTTTTGCACACGACATCACGATGCCCAGAAGGATCGTGCAGCTGTGAGAGCTGAGATTGAGGTATTGAGGAGAGAGAGACTTGCTTACGAGCAAGAGGGTATGGAGACTCGTCAGGCCTTGGCTAGGTCTGAGGCTCACTGCAGGGCATTAGAGGCACGAGTTACAGTATTAGAGACTGAGGTGCGTCGCCACGAGTGGCAGCGTCAGGCTGCAATAGGGATCTTTCTGTTCAGTAATATAATGCGTAACCCAGACCTTGGGCTGGAGCACACGCATGACACATTGGAGGACACTGGTAGCAGTTCCTAGACTTTGGTTATGATTGTATCTACTATGCAGTCTGTTAAGTTTTATGGGTTACTCCCAGCTAGCAGGCGGTATAGATCTTTTGTTTTGGTTAGCTATCCTGTATAGATCTTTTGTTTTGATTAGCTATCCTGTATAGCCTACTAAGTATTACGGGTAACTCCCGGCTAGTAGGGCTCTATGTTGATTTTCATTTTGTAACCTAGCGATAGGGAAGCATTATGTACCAAACAGATCATGTATATTTCCAGATTATATATGGAATGGATGTATTATGTTATGTCGATCTTGTGTTGGTTGTATATTTCACTGTGTGAGGTGAACCTTTTTTATTTATGATGCATATGTTATGTCACGTTATGATTGTATTGAAATCTAACGGGTATTGTATTTTCTTGTGATTGAAGAAAATGGCACCAAAGAGAACCACAAGGTCAACCCGAGTCCCACCAGTTACACCAGCCCCAACAACCACAACTGTTACTGAGGCACAACTTCAGGCCTTAATTGATCAAGGAGTTGCTGCTGCAATGGCTGAAGCAGAAGCAAGCAGGGTTAGGAATGGCTACAATAGCAATGGTTCAGGACCAAGGCCAGCCCAAACTGCTCGCGAATGCTCTTACTCTGAATTCTTGAAATGCAAACCTTTTAGAGACTTCAAAAGGCACTGATGGAGTCCCGTCGGACTCACTCGATGGTTTGAGAAAATGGAGTCCGTGTTTAGCATAGCAAATTGCCCACACTAGTTTTCAAGTCAAATTCACGCGACTAGAGTTGCACTCTGCAAGAATGCTCTTACAATGGTGGAATGCCATGTTAAGAACCACTACTAACTGAAGCAAGCTCATTGCCATGACATGGGCAGCACTGAAAGAAAATTATGTGACTGAATAAGTACTGGCCCGAGGGCGAGATAAGAAGATTGAGACGTTGAGATGTGGAATTCTAAAGTCAAGGTCACCGATTGGGAGCCTATAGTCCGAACGATTTTTAGCAACTAGCTTTTATTTGAATGTGTTCCAGAATGTTTCCCAGAAGAGGTAGACAAGATGAAAAGTTATATCGGTGGATTGGCCCGAAATGATACTTGGGCATTGTAAAGCGATCCAAAATCAAAGACCTATGCAGAGAATGTTATTAGAGTGTTACACTGAGGTTTAATGGAGGATAAGCCCCATACCATATGCCTGAAACGTCAGGCAGAAAGGAAAAGAAAGAATGATGATCTTTCCAAGAACAATCAAAACCAACAGAATAAGAGGCAGAACACAGGCCAGGCCTACACTGCAGGCAATAGTGATAGGAAATCATATGCCGGGTCTAAACCTCTATGTTCCAAGTGTAATTACAATCATGAAGGTCCTTGTCCACCTAGGTGCAATAACTGCAAGAGGGTTGGCCATCTGGCCAGAGACTGTAGAAGCCGGCCTGCAAATGCCAACAACAACAATAACAACAACAACAACAACCGCAACAACAACAACAATAATCAGCAGGGCAATGGTTGCTTTGAGTGCGGAGCTCAAGGCCACTTTAAAAGAAACTGCCCAAGACTGAGAAACAATGACCGTGGTAATTCATGCTGAAATTACAGGTCTCCAGCGAAGGTGTATTGGTTGGAAATTGGGGGGCAAACCCAGACAACGTCGTTGCGGGTACGTTCCTTCTAAACAACCGCTATGCTTATATCTTATTTGATACGGGTGCCGATCGAAGTTTTGTGTCTACTACATTTAGCTCCCAAATTGACATCAACCAAACCATCGACCTAGGACACTATAATGAAGTCGAAACTAGCTGACGGGAGATAATTAGCTAAACCACTAACTTAAGTGTTTTTTGCACATTAAACTTCTAAACCCCGCAATTCAACATAATCTATAATGCCTGTAGAACTTGGTAGTTTTGATGCAAAAATCGGTCGTATGAATGGTTGCGGAAGTACCAAGCGGAATGATCATCATGTAGCCGAGAAATTGTTCACCCATCCCTAGAAGAATAAAACCTAGATCTAACACACGGTGATGGAAGAACAACCACATGAAATTGTGACGACGAGTAAACATCATTTCGTGCACTAAAACGCAAAAGTACCTGGAAAAGAGGTTTCCTACATCTGGCACCTGTACTACAAAAGAGGTTGAAGATAAGTCCGAATAAGAAACGACTTGAAGACGTACAATATTCAGCTTTCCCATAAGTATATTCCTGAAGACTTGCCGGGTCTTTCTCATCCGACACCGACAAGTGGAGTTTCAAAGTTGAATTTGGAACCTGGTGAGCTGCACCTGTAAAAAAAAAGCACGGGCACCTTATCGATTGGCGCCTTCCAAGATTAACGAGTTGTCTGAGCCACTAAAGAACTATCTGCATAAAGGCTTTATAAAGACACAGTTCCTGCACTTATGGGAGCTCCGGTCTTGTTGTCAAAAAAGAAGGACGGAACATTCCGGATAGTGGCATTGATTACCTGGGAAATTGAATGAAGCTAACGGTGAAGAACCGTTATCCACTCCCAAGGATTGATGATTAATTTGATCACTTCAAGAGTCGAGTTTCTACTCAAAAAATTCCGACCTAAAGGTCAGGTTATCACCAATTGAGGTTTCGAGAAGAAGAACGATTCCGAAGACTAATGCCTTCCAAACTCGTTTAATGGCCATACGAATTTCAAGTATAGCCGTTTGGTTTACACCTCACCTGCTGTGTTTATTGGACCTCATGAACCGAGTGTGCAAACCTTATCTACACATTCATAATTTGTCTTTATTGCCGATATTTTTTTTTTTGATCATATTCTAAGAGCAAGCAGAGCCACGAAAGCATCTGAAGAAAAAATAGGTAGTTGTTGAAAGAAGAAGGAGTTGTTACCAACATTATTCCAAATGTTATTTTGGATCCCCAAGTACAGATCCTCGGTCATGTGATTGATACTGATGGAATTCATGTGGATCCAGCCAAGATTTGAATCCATTAAAATATTGGACATACTCCTAAGTCACCAACTAGGAGATTCGTCAATTTATTAGGTCTTCTGGGTACTATCGAAGATTCTATTGAAGGGTTTACCAAAGATTGACAACAATGACTAAAGCTTACTCAAAGAAGTGACAATTTTGAGTGGGGCGATAAACAATGAAGCAGTTTTCAAACTGTTGAAGCAAAAAGTTGTGCATGCACCAATCCTTGCATTACCTGAAGGAAAGCGAAGATTCATCCATACTGCGACGCTTCGAAGAAGGGTTTAGGTGCTGTATTGTGGGCAGAGAGAAAAAGTGATTTCTTATGCATCACGCCAATTGAAGATTCATGAGAAGAACTATACAACTCATGATTTAGAACTTGGTACTATGTGTATTTCGCTCTCAAGATCTGGAGACATAATTTAAATGGAACTAAGTGTAAGGTGTTTCACCGATCACAAGAGTTTGCAACACATCTTAGATCAAAAAGAGTTAAACATGAGGCAACGTCGATGGTTAGAGTTGCTAAGTGATTACGATTGCGATATTCGTTATCACCCGGGGAAAGCAAATGTCGTTGCTGATGCTTTGAGCAGGAAAGAACGAGAATCACCGTTAAAGATTTCAGAGCCCTTTAGTCATGACAATTAGCTTGGATCTTCCCAAACAGTCTTAAATGCTCAGACTGAACTCGAAAACCAGAGAACATTAGAAATGAAGACATTGGGGAATGTTGATTGAAAATGCCCAATTTTCCAAAAGCTGGATTAAGAACAAAGTTTGGAACCAACGTAACGGATGGAAACCCTAGTGCCACAATGGCAGGAGTTGGTTACCTTGTTATGGCATTTACGCACTGTGAATCAAGCACGGGTCCCACAAAACCTAAATACTCTATTCATCCGGGTTCCGACAAAATGTACCAAGACATGAAGAAGCTATATTGGTGGCCCAACATGAAAGTCGACATAGCCACTTATGTTAGCAAGTGTTTGACCTGTGCTAAGGTCAAGGCCGAACATCAAAGGCCATCAGGATTGTTGGTACAACCTAAGATCCCTGAATGGAAGTGGGACAAACATCATACAGGATTTTGTTATACCAAGTCTTCCGAAGACGTCCCAAGGCTATTACACATTAGGGTGATCGCTGACTGACCCACCCCCCTCCCCCACTAAGTCTGCAATCTTTTACACCGATGGAGAACTGATCCTTTGGATAAACTTGTAAGAATGTACCTAAAGGAGGTGGTCACGAGACATGGAATACCTGTCTCAATCATTAGGAATTGGGGGTGGGGAAGGGAATTGGCTGAGGGTTGGGGATATGGTGGGGATGGAGTAATTGGGTGGTAAGGAGTAGATGGTGGCGGGGGGGTTGGGATTGGAAAATTAAATGTTGGAATTGATTGTTATTTGGGGCGATCCCGAGATTCGCATCTAATTTTTGGAGGTCACTTCAGAGCGCTTTGAGTACAAACTTGGATATGAGTACTGCGTACCATCCACAAACAGACGGGCAAAGCGAGAGGACCATTCAAACTCTCGAGGATATGCTGCGTGCTTGTGCGATCGACTTTGGAAAGGGTTGGGTTAACCATTTGCCATTAGTCGAGTTTTCATACAACAATAGCTATCCACCAAGCATCAAGGCCGCACCATTACGCAGCACATTATGGTTTGAAAGTGTCGTTCACGCTATCGTTGGACTGAAGTTGAGAAGCTCAAATACTCGTCCAGAAACTAATTTAAAGTAGACCACTGATAAAATCATCCAGATCAACAAAGGATGTCAAGCCGCTCGTGAACCGACAGAAAGTTACGACTGACTTGAAGCGTAAACCAATGGAATTCCAAGTCGGGGATAAAGTTATGCTTAAAGTTTCGCCTTGGAAAGGGGTCGTACGTTTTGGCAAACGGGGGAAGTTAAACCCTAGATATGTTGGACCTTTCAAGGTGTTAGAAAAGGTTAGAGAGGTTGCCTACAAGCTTGAACTTCCAGAAGAATTGAGCAGAGTTCATAATACGTTTCATGTATCTAATTTGAAAAAGTGTCATGCCGACACCCAGTTAGCCGTTCCGTTGGATGGACTTAACATTCTTGATGACAAGCTTCATTTTTGTTGAGGAACCATTAAGAAATAGTGGCCGTGAATTCAAACGGTTTGAAGCTGAAGTCGGAGTCCCAATAGTCAAAGTTCGTGAAACTCCAAAAGAGGTCCTGATGTTCACGAGGAGCGTGAAGACCAATTCAAGAGGAAATATCCACACCTTCATCACCAAGCCGACCGTCGTCAAGTGTTGCATCGTAAGCCTTGAGGACAAGGCTCGTTTAACGGGGAAGTCTATAACACCCTGTGTTTTCAAGTCATTGACGACGTCGATAAATCTGTTATGTATCTTTTGTATTGTTACGCATGTAGCTTTAAATCATAAATGTTTAATGCAAATCGAGTAAGCTAAAATTATCGTTCAATTGTAGAACGGCATCATCAATTAAATGTTTACATCAAGCACGGGTTTTATAACAATTATTTTGATGGATAATTATAAACTTTGTTCATTTTATTTTTATCGGATACGTAAAGTGTATACGTTTCGCGATAAATTGCGTTTAGGCACTCCCGGAACCACCAAAACTTTTCTACGCTTCAACAAATACCCACATTTATACCCAATACATAAAAATTAGTCAACAACATCACATATATCATCTATATGCCGAATTTATGGCATTGATATAAAGAAAATCTTACCATTTTGGTCAATGTACAACATACCTCATTTAAACCACACCATGCCTTCTCATTAATACCTACACCATACCTTTTCATTTAAACCAAGCCATCACTTGTCTCTTTGACCTAGACCATCCCTTGCACCATGCCTTGTCCCCTTGACTAAGTTCTTACACCATTTATATATATGTATCTAGTGAAGAGATGTAACAAGTTAAAGCACTTGGTAAAAATCACAAAAATTCCCTCTCTTGCTCTCATATAAGCTACGGCATCAACCCCCCCCTACACAAACCCATACAAAATTTTATTCAACCTATACACTCCTATATACATCTATCCTAAGATATTCTAAGGTGATCCCAAGCATTGGCTAACCTTTTTCATGTATTAAGCAAGAAATCAAGATTTGGGTTTTTATTTGGAAACAAGGGTTTTCTTAAGTGCAAGCTTTGGTTTTGAATCTAAACACGGGTTTAGCATTCATTTCTCATCTCATACATCATCCCTAAGGTCTTCTAAATTCCTTTATACTTTTTATTATCCTTATATCATAGTGTAATATGGGTATTTTTATGGCTAAATCACCACTTAAGACTTTTGAATATGTAAAAAGGGTTTTTACTAATGTCTATGAAATTATACACTTTTTCTTATGTCATAATTGTCCTATATATCATGATATAATGCTTGATAATTATATATCATGTCCGTTTAAGTATAAACATGTTTTAGTTATAAATTCAGGGTTATAAAGTAAATAAAACAAACTTTTTTTATAAATCAAAACACTTGGATAAATAAAAGGGTTTTTTTCGGTGTTTCATACAATAGGAAGAGCCCTAATATCAAATAATATACGCCTCATGACATTCACCAAAATGATAAGACACTCTAAAACCCCCGATTTACAACGAAAAAGGATACTTAATTACAAGTTTACAACGAGAAATACTTTTATAAAACTTACTATTTTAAAAAACACTATTCAAATTACAGCAACTACCTTTTTTAAAACATCAAAAATATGATATAACTTATTAAAATTAACGAGATCGTACTCGAAAAATCGCTAAAAACGGAACTAAAAATTAATAAAGTAGACATTTTCGATAATTAAAGTTTATAAAAAGTAATTTTTATAAACAATGAACAGTAAAAGTACTATTCTCAGCTGACCCAATTTGTAAAATATAATAAATCTTTTAATAACGGAGAGTAACTCGAAGAAATCACCAAAAATCGTGCTAAAACGAATAAGTATTACGATTCGAGTTTACGCTAATTAAAACCTAAAGAACGACTAAACTAGCTAGCGTGAACAGTAAAACACTATTTCATCACAAGAATATCAAAACTTGAAAAATGTAATATTTTGATCACTCGTCTACAACGAATACGTGGGCATAAGAAACGACAAAATCGGGCATAAAACGCAAAATTATGCCAAGTTTTAACTAAAAATGTAATAATAAACGTTTTAACATATAAACGAAATTTTAACCAAAACCATTAGTTTGTGAAAATGGAGCTATATTAGAATTATATGTGTATCAAAATACAATATTACTACAGGGAATTTCATATGAGGCCTCTTCAGCTGGGCTTCGACGAGTTGTTGGAGTTTACGATTTAAAGTGTCCCTAACTCCTTCGAACGTCATGTCATGACCTCTAAGATTATGATAGCCGATGATAGTACGATGTACCAGACTATAAGATTATATTCAAGTACTCGGTACTATTAACGACCTATGATAATTGTAGGGTTTTTGTTCGGAGGGTTGCCATCGATCTTTTAGTGACACCTTAAATCCTGCGATATTTATTATCATGAACTCAAGTGAGTTCCATAGCCCTACATTTTAACGATTTCAATGATTTTATAATTATGGGTGAAACATGCTTTTTTTTAAAATTGAGCAAGTAATTGATTACATTTTTGCCTAAGTACAATAACCCAAGTTAAGCCCATTTTCTCATGACTGTTCAGTTTGCATCTATGTAGTTGGGAATTACATTATGTTGGAGCGCGAATTTTATTTAATAGATCTATTTCCGGGAAACGACTCTCCGTTCGGGTGACTATCTATCACCAGAAACGGAACGTTATAAGCATGTCGAATTTTAGGAGTTTTCGGGTTGAACACTAATCAAGGGCAGAAATTGCAATATAAGTTTAAATTGCAAGAAAAGATCTCGAGCTTCCATTGTCCTGAGCTTAGTGTGAAATGTAATCTAGTTTTGTGAGACCTGCCCAAGTTTTCATTATCACTAAAAAGTCTTGCGGTCCTGTGCATAGTTTTGGATTTCCCAAACCTATGAATTACACCAACATTAATTGAATGACTTTTAAGAAAATGTTTTTAGAGATCAATAGGCATGGGATTGTCATTGGATGCATTGGGTTATATTTTGGATTTGCAACGCTAAAGAATTAGTGCATCATATTTTGGGAAATGTATTGTCAACATTGTAATATACAAACAATGAACAAAGTGAAGCGATATCTTTTGTATTAAAGTCTTTCAATTAAAATCCAATGGGATCATTTAACGACTTTTTTGTTCGTTCTTATATATCTTGTGCTATTGATCTTGAAGTAACACGCCCCAGACCCTTATTCCGCTGCGACCCAATTTGGGGGTGTTACAAATGTGTTCTTATTAATTTGGAAATTAGTTTTTTTTCATTATTTTTAGTTTGTTAATGGTGGATGCAGGCCTGGAATTGGCCAAAACATGGAACAAAAAAAGCAACAAAAATTACAACTCAAGTTGGTTTTCTATCATAAGGTAAACATTTTTCTTTGCGTTAAGGTGTTTTCGTATAAAATACAATTGTAAATACGATCTCAATATACTTATTGCATAATTTGGATCTTTCTTAGTTTCTAAAACGATTGAATCAGACATTTAGCATGCTCTCTTAATAGGTTTGTCATGGGCTTATGTATACATGTTTAATGTTTGATGAAATGTCCATGAGGGGTTACTCTAATGATTATGATACGTGTTAGGATACCATCAATACCTCAAAAACCTTTCACTTATGGCCTTATTATACGTGCCTTTTAAAGTTATTACTTTTTGATACTCACTTTTCTTCTTCTTTAAATTAGCAGGTTATGTCTAAAGACGAGTCTGTCAAAACCTCAAAAAATTAACACCAGTAGTAACACAAAAAGAGGCTTACTAAGATACTTAATTATGTTTGGTTCCACATAGTTGGTGACATGATATTTAACTAACTTTTTGCAATCAAGATTTAAAATGGTCACCCCATGTTATTTTTTTCACTACTGCACCTCTATGGCTCTCTTTAACATTCAATCATTTCTATGTGGTTATCTATTTCTAAAAATTTGAATTTGATTGGTATTATTTATGGTTCTTTCATATCATAGAAGCTAATTGAGTTTATCTAATCTAATACCATTTTTATAATTTCTACATGGTCCTTTAGGAACAAGCAAGACACAATTATGCAAAGCATTGGCAAAGTAACTGTTTGTATGTTTTAGCAATATGTGTGTATCCTGCATTTTTTCAGTTGGCTTGCTCGTATGGCCATATGTGCATGTTGTTTTAGTGAGTGTACCACTTGCAAAACTTTTGGTAAGACTACTTCTTAAAACTATATTATCAGAGTATTTCTAATCTTAGTATTTATTTGTGTTTAATTATTTTATGTATTAGAGAAACTGTTATATGTTTGACATAATGAACTCAATCCTTCATTCCTATACTAAGCATAACAACCTGCAAGTAATAAGTGGGTGTTTGGATTACTGACTTTGTCCACTTAATGCACATATCCGATAAACATAATGAACATCAGCTTACACGTAAAACGTGGTGTTTGGGATTACTTATTTTGTCCACTCTGAGCCTATAAGAATGCATAATTCAGATAAACATAATGAACACATCAACCTATAAGTAAAATTGGGGTGTTTTGGATTACTTACTCTTTCATCTTACCTGCACATTAGCCTATAAGAATATGCACATGAGCTTATAACTAATAAATGGGTGTTTGGGATTACTTTTATTTTGCCATTGTACTCCTTATCGTTGTGGTAGGGATTGACGAATAACTGATAAGAAGATAACGAATTGATATCGAGAATAATAATGTTATGGCTAATTGCAGCTATAGGTGCTATATCCAGCATAACTAGAGTAACCCAGAATTAACATTTGTGGTTGCTTATCATACAATTGGGTTCATTATTAAGGTATAATGTTGCATAGGGTGGGTCATGTGTGCCTGGATTTTTGCTTAAAAGTTAATCAAGTGGTTATAATTTTAAAATTTTGATTGTTTTGCGATAAAAAGTATCCGAGTAATTTAAATTTAGACACCTGATTGTTTTGGTTCTTTATTCATGCATAAAATATAAGCCGAAATCAAATAAGTTAATAGTTAGCTATAATAGCTCCACGGTAATGACTGAAAAGTGATTTGCATGCAACCTCTATACGACGGTCCAAAATTTAGACCAAGCTGATATGAATATGAGAGGTTGAATGTGGGCCGTGTAGGTAGGTTGGGTAACATATTAATTCCCAGATTTGTGACTACTAAACAAAGAGGTATCTGAA
>BQNB010030827.1:0-50650 GCA_026074375.1 Tanacetum coccineum
ATAATATATTTTATTTGTTATCAGGATCAACGCATTTAATTTATTATCTGAAGTGTATTGCTTAATCCACTTACACACTAAATCTCTTTGTTATGAGTAGTTAAATTACCATTGTGTTATGTTATAATTTATAACAATGTCAAAATGGACAGAGTGTTCAGGTCATGAACATAAAGGTGTTAGTTTATGGACGTAAAAATAATAGTTGTGTGTTAGGATCGAACTCAAGATCACGGGATTGCACTCACTACAAGTTAACGATTAATAAATATAATTTATTTATTGATTTTACACGTAAATAGTTAATGATCGTTAAGTGTTTAATGGAAATGACTAACGACTAAACAAGAAGGACTAAAAGAGAAATTGGAGATCAATGGAATGATCTAGGACTCCTATGAGGAGGCCGGCTACTAGAGTTTGTGTTGGAGTAGGATTAGCTTCAAGTTTGAAGCATTATCCTAATAGAACTCTAACCCTAATTTTACCCTATAAATACCAAAGGGTTTTTTAAGGAAAAATATACTTGGGAAAAAGCAAACAAAATCTATTCTCTTTGTTCTATGACATTCGGCTGAATAGTATTAGTTATACTATCCGAATTGATTTCTTGTTCAAGGTTTACGTAATTAACGAGCTAGTTCTTGGTTAACTTGGTAATAGCGTGTGTACAAGACGGTGATTCAATCTTCCTTTAGATTGTTCTTGGAGTTTATTGATTCTTGTTCTTGCTAGAATCAAAAGGTATGTAACCCTAATCTTGGTTAATTATTTTTGCATGTTAATTGATCCTAATTGCTTCCGCTATATTTATACTTTGATGTTATAATTATAAATTGTTATGAATGTATAATTCCATCAGTGGCATCTCGAGCCAAATTTTAACATGTTAATAATTACCAAATTATTATGATTTATGGTTTTTATTTAATAATTTTAATCGGAAAATTTTGTGTGGTTCGAACATAAATTTTGTAAACATGATTTATGGTTGAAAATTTTGTGTGGTTCGAAAAATAAATTTTGTTTTGATCGAAAATTTTAAATATTAAAACCTAATAATCATAATTTTATACATGGTTAAATTGTCATGCATGTATATGGGTTACGATCTTGGTCTTGTTAATTAATTGTTAAGTAACATGTAATTAAATTGTATGGATCCATGGAAATCATGCATGTTTATCATGGATCATAAGAACTTATTTGTTACATGAATTGTATGACCATTTAATTTAGTATGACAAATCTAAAATTCGGGAAGACTTATATATATTGATTGTGATTATATGATAAGTAAAACCTAGAATTTAATTAGGGTTCATCATATAAATGGAATGCATGTGGCTATATGATTTATATAAATGCATATAAATGTTATTATGTGTTTATAATTTAGTCTATTATTTTAATACTTGTTTTGTTTATTTAAATTATGTTGAATTGTTGTAAACAAAAGGGTACTTTTCAAAAAAAATAAAAAATATGTGCTTCTTTTGTGACAGGATTAGTGTAAAAATTTCATTCCCTTTGTGTTTCTTCACTTATCCACGATCCTCTTAAGTTGGTTTGGACCAATGAGAAGGCTTGGTGATGTATTACTTTGCCACGTCAAAACTTAGCACTCAAATTACCCAACCACACTGTCAATTTAACTTTGCCCCTTGATTTGAGCTTGAGGTAAAACGGGGAAGATGATGAACAGTTAAAACTGTTTTTCCCGCGTTTTACCTCTTATAAAAGTGTGAGTGTTTGACTTTTCATAAACCCGGGTAAAATTTGTTTGACCTTGGGCTTATAAAGGGATTTTGGGCCGGGTGTTGGTTATAAAAAGGAATGGGCCATGGTGTTGGTTTATATAAGAGTTTTAACGGGTGTTAACTCTTATAAACAAGAGTTAACACCGTTAGGGTTTAGGGGACCATTTTTGCAATTTGGGTTTCTTTGAGGGACTGTTTTGGAAAATTTGGGTTTTGTATTTTTGTGGTTGACTTTGTTGACCTTTGATAGCATTCTCCCTGTTTTGCACACTCAATTCCGTTCTCGTGTCCGTATTTGTCCGGTTTTAACCGTTTTCTTGAGATTTTTGCAATATCCGTACCTACACAATCACAAAGACAAAACAAGCAATATTCAAGCATTTAAAGCACAATTTTGACTTTTTAGGGCCATTTTTGATATAAAACGGATATGTGTTTTCACACATATCAAAATTCCCCAAACTAAGCGATTGCGTGTCCTCACGCAATGTTATATGCCTTAAAACCAATTACCTCAAAACTTTTCCAACTAAACCTTTGAAAAGTAGCAAAGACTTTTGTGGGAAAAATTAAGAAATCACAAGTTATAAAACACCCCTTTTTCCCATTTTTCTAATTTTTTTATATATATATATATATTTCTTAATAATATAACTGAGATTATTTCGACTTTCGTTATTTTCATAACTGTTAGGGATCATAGAACAAGATGCATTTCGATCAGAGAATGCCCCAAAAAGGATAAATTCATCGTCCCCAATTTTTCACTTATCCAAACCAACCTTAAAACGAAATCACAGCTAAATATCCGTAAAGATGCTAACACTACTCATATTTGCAACTTGTGAACTTTTCACTCCCGACATTTATTATATCTTAAGTGAGTGTGCTATTATGAATTTCAACCATGGATCAACGTTTTGCAACATACTATGCTTTACGTTCCACCTAAGAATAATGAGTTTGAAGGCGAGATCATCCCATGTAGCGACTTTCGTCTCGGCACATCCTAACCTTGCGGCTAAGTGACCAGGCTTTTGACACCCCACAGAAACTAGTATCGGGACTCACGGACCTTAGGTTTCAAAAACTCTCAGGTTTCCCGAATATACATAGCTTATAAAAATAGAATAGTCAAAGTGCAAAAGCATATTTGAATTTAACAAAAAGAAATCTATTTATTAATTCACACTTAATATTAAACATTTATGCAATTGTAACCCTTGACCTTTTAGAAGGCTGCAACATCGGTTGTGAGCCGACAAGATGCAGCAAACCTTTATCAGTCTCGGATTTTTTTTATTCTTACTATGGGCTTTCTTTAGAAGACTACCACATCGGTTGTGAGCCGGCAAGAGGTAGTAAACTTTTATCAGCTCACAGCTTTTATTATATATATATATATATATATATATATATATATATATATTATTTTATATAGAGAAGACTTCTTTTTGAAAAATTCAAGTATAAATTTGAACTAAGACTAAAATTTTGCTATATATTACATAAAAAATGTTGATTTAAGTTTAATCTCCAAAAATAGCACGTATATTAATCCGGTTAAGAGCTTCTGGGAGAAAAAGCAACAAGTTACATACACGAGCTCTTAATATTTCCAAATAATCCTTGTTTAGCATCCTACTCATACTTAACTCTATCATTTTTCGTTCTTCGCGATAATTGTGAACGCTTAGCCTAAAAGTTAAGGAACAAGCTAGAGCTCAACACGCTCAATCAGGTCAAAATTTACTCTTATTCTTACCCAACAAGAAAGTCAAAATTGTAACAAAAACACTTATTTTATTTTTGAAAATTTTAAAATTTTTCATATTTTTGAAAATTTTGGTGGGAAAACGGGGGTACGTGAGAACAACGCGATGTAGAGCTCAACTGCCTTGTCTCGATGGCTGTCAAGATCTACTCTTATTCTTACACAGCTGATGAAAATCAGAAATTTGTAATCAATAAAACTCGTTGTTTTATTTTCTGATAAAATTTCTAATTATGTTTTTTCTTATTATTTTTGAAAATTTTGAGCGTGGGGAAACGGTTTGGGTAGTAAGAACAACGGCAAGAATAGGCAAGATCATATCGAAGATATACTTAACCATACTAAAAATCAAACATTGTCTTAAATGTATTCCTTAGCCTAAAGTCATGATATAACCCCATACTAGAACTCAAAAAGGTCGAATGCAAACTCAAACATGAAGAAAGGATCACAAAAATCCTTTAGCCATTTATTTAAG
This sequence comes from Tanacetum coccineum, assembly GCA_026074375.1. Taxonomy (NCBI): domain Eukaryota; kingdom Viridiplantae; phylum Streptophyta; class Magnoliopsida; order Asterales; family Asteraceae; genus Tanacetum; species Tanacetum coccineum. Next base: position 4,013 of record BQNB010030827.1, read on the forward strand.
TATGGCTATAAGATAAATGTCTTAGTCGATAATAATCTTTAGGATATCGGATTTTCCCCAAAACTAAGGCAAGCAAAGGGCTAGGAAGCTGAGTAGACGGGACATAAACTACATCGAACACGAGAGTCTTCAGAAAATTTTGGGTGAATCCTGCAAACAATCACAAGTACAAAAAACAAGAATCGGAAGAGTACAAGCCTCCTCACATCACAATAGAAATAAGAAAGAAGATAGAAGGATAAGCATGGGGTGCCTCTCATGAAGCGCTTGTTTAGGGTCACTAAGCTTGACCTAATCCCCGAATTTATTCATCCTTGGGGAAAGCAAATGGAAGAGAAAAATCTCAATCGGGCTTTCATTAATGTTTGGATAAACATTAAAGCATGTGAAAGTTCCATCCCAATGAGATGCATTCGACTCTAAGTAGAGATGCCAGGGTCAAAAATGGTGTCTTCACTCCCGGTGGAGAAAAGTAAAGGAGAATCCTCAAGGTAAGTGAGATACGAGAGAAGAGTTCGAATGACAAATGTGAAGGAATCGTCAACTTCAACATTAATCTCACCCCCCCTGAGTCAAAACATTCATCTTCATTAAGCTCATCAACGTTGTTTATCACTGGCACATCGGGCTCAATGTCGAAGGTTAAATGCTCATATTCGTGAATAGGATCATTGTTAAGCAAGTTGTTAATAATATCCTCTTCCGAGTCAAAATCACTTTCAATACCTGGTGATATCGAATCATCTGGTCCGGAAAACATATCGATCTCTTCCCTATTAGAATCACTATCCTCAATGAGGGTAGTAGATGTGGGAAGAGATTCGATAATTGTATGAAAATTTTTCGGCGACTAGGAAGATGAATTACCGCATAGCAACCACATTCGACTAATATAATCCTCGTGCTCTCTAACAATTCTTGGAGGAATTGTGATAAGTTCACCGGCGAACTCATGGTAAAGAGGATCACTTTTGGGAGAAAAAGTATCATGGTCTGATTCATTCTTAATGTGTTGTGGTTCATGATCGAAAAACACTTCTATCATCACTAAGCAAACTCTCAAGATAGATTATGTCTCCTTCCGAGTCATAATAACCTTCAATATACATAGGAACTTTAATAGCTAGAAAAGCATCGATCTCATCATTATCACCTCCAGGATCAAAACATTCAGTCTCATCAATTGGAGCATCGTACAAAATTCTTTTCCAATCATTCGTTTTGCATTCCAAATCAAATAAATCGTCATTCTCTTTGAAAGATTGTTCATCGATGAATCCCTCGAGAATAGAAGCAATGCTTTTCATAGGAGTAGATGGATCATGGTGAAGTAGAATCTCAATGTCGTCTCCTGGAGCAAGACACTCATCTTTATTAGAATCAAAAAGAGGCGTGACTAGGAAAGTCGACTCATCAAGGTTGGAATCATAAGAATCCTTGCACTTGATGTCCTCTAACACTTCATCAAAAAGAGGGTTTATATTACTAGAGTTGAAATTAACATCAAATACGAAAAGAGGGTTAGAGAAAGTCACGGAATCATCACGTGGTATGTTGATGGAAGAGAAATCATCATATGAAGGTAAAATGTGCTCACTATCACTCCTGGATGTATCCTCAGATTCTTTTGGGATTGGGACATTTTCCTCAGCACTAAAAGTACTAAGGTGTTCGTCCCCCATTTTGAGAGAATCCTTGGGTTCAATAGACGTAAGGTGGATGTGATTGAAAAAACCGAAGAAACTTGAGGTGTTTTGTTTGAATGGAAAATGCTCTCCTTGCAAATAACTCTAAAATTCTTCAAACAAGGTGTGATACGAGTTTGGCATTTAGCCGTTGGCTCTGCGAGATTCTTCACTTCCTGGTTTTCTTTTTCATCGTTGTCATCTTCTGATGGAGGCAAGTAAACTAGAGCGGGTTCGTCGGTGAACTTCTTAAAACTATCCTTGCATGAGTCATTAACCATTTTAATTGACTCGTTTTTATGCTTTTGAGTTGTGCCATTAACATGAAAAATTATTTGTTCATATCCGTCCCTTAAAATAAGTTCTCCTTTGTACACATCAATTAAAGCACGACCGGTCCTCAAAAAGGATCTTCCTAAAATGAGAGGTACTCAGGACGGCTTTGAAAATCTACAACAACAAAGTCCATGTCGAAAATGGAAATTTCCCACTTTAAACAAAAAACGTCTTCTGGCGAGTCCTTTTAGGCGAAGAAATTGATCGGATCTTCTAACTCTAAAGTCCATCCGAGTGGTGTAAGTTCTAGTAAAGAAAGCTTTTTTCCAAATAAGAAAGAGGCATAAGATTTTATGCTCGCTGGCAAGAGATCGGCGGCCAGGCGTCTGACATACAACCATTCCCGAGAAATTACATAGAATACGAAACTTTCCTGGGATCCCAATCTTCGGGTGAAGTCTTTTTGAGGTACATTGCCGAGCAATTCTCTTTCAATAAACGGTATCTAAGCTAACTCAAGCCAAACTTTTCCTATTCCATGACAAAACTCTTAATCGTAGGTTCAAATCTTGTCATCAAAAGATAAAGCATCCGCGAAACTAATAACAGAGCGCAAATCTTGAAAGATTTGGAAGAACTTCTTTCTCCATTGATTCGAAAGCTTTGTCCAGGACTTTTATCATCACGTCGTGAATGATATGGAATAATTGGCTTAGGTACATTCTTCGGAATTACTATAACGGGTTCCGGAATAGATGGTTTTAGCAAATGTCCTTTGGAACATCGGGTTTCGGATAGAAATGGGTATAACCCGAAAGGTGGGATTTAAGCGGAACTTTCCTGGAAATTTGATTGCTCTTTATATACCGTTGTCTCCTCGTTCTCGTTCCACTACTTTTTAGGAGAAATGATGTAGTAGGACTCGAGGGTCCTCTCGTAAGCCATAACACCACTTACGAGTAGTGATACGCTTTCACTCACCCTTTGGGTTTGGAATGGTATTACTTGGAAGAGTATACCCGAAGTATGCTTTTGTTTTGAAGATCAACCACAAATCATGTTTGGCAAATTTATTTTGAAAAGTTGTTTGATGATTCATCATGACAATAGCTTGTTGAATTTTATCGTGATTTGAATTTTCATTCTATAAGTCCCTTTTAACTGAGTTTATTGATTTTTGCATGTTTTCTACGGTAATCTGATCATTATTCCTCTTTGTTAACTTGAAAAAATCATTTGAAATCTCTTGTTGAACTTGAGATTATATAGGCACTCTTAAAATGTTGTTCTTTTGAAATCCTTGTTTTGAAAATTTGAGCATGATTATTTGAGCTTGAAAACACTTGATTTCCATGAAAATTCTTTACGCCGATATAATTATTCCCTAACTTATTCTGATTAAACCTATATTGACCATGTGTTTTTTGCACTGGAGCAAAACCTAGTGGTGTGCCAATTGATTACTAACATGGTTTTGGAGGGTTAACTTGATTGTAATTACCCGTAGGATCGCACAAACACTAGCCTGATTGTTATCGGTAGCCAGACAATTATACCAAGAATGGGCACCACCACAAGTAACGCAAGATTCCTCAACCGCCTTAATCAGAGCGGGAGTGACAACTTTCTTAGAAACAATTTCGACTAAGGTCGAAAGTTGATCTGCAAGCTTATCAATTCTCTCATCCGTTTTACTAGAATTACATTCATCCTAGAAGCATTTGATCTATTACGGGAATAATTGAACTTTTGATTTATTCTCAATTAAAGTTAAAGCCTTCATAGTCCGTCTTACGACAAAAAGATTTTCCACCCGCGCGCGCGGCATTTAAGGAGTCTTTGTTAATATCTCGTTTAAAAATAAAACCGTTGAAAAAGGTATCTATACTTGATTAACACCGTAAATTCGTGATGGGGACAAGCTCTAACAACTTCCTTAAATCGTTCCCACTCTTCACTAAAATCTCCTCAAATTTTTTGTGTAATCGAGAACATTTCATTCTATTAAGTGAGTGGTTTTCGAAGGATGGAAAAATTGATTCACATTTGGTCACGAAATCCTAATCCCAAGCTAAAGATCGAATTTGGTGGATCTTTCTCAGTACAAAGTTTTAGCTAGCTTCCTTCGAAGCGAATAGTGGAAACATCAAAAGCTTAATCACACATCGTTAGGCACATTCCTAAATCATAAGTCTAGGTAATCCTTTTAAAACTATTATATACATGAGATCTTTCACTCTCAACTAGGCCTGTAAAATGGGTTCGCAGTGAGAACCATGAAGCAAAATTCGTTTTAAATCATCAAAATGATCTACATAATTTCTGGTAAAAACAATTAGCTTCTCCGTACCCTTCCGTTGGTGCTCGAAGTAGCTCTTTCCATGGATAGTTCTTCCATTGGTGCAAACGGATAGTACTAAGCTGATCGGGTTCGACTATGTTTGGAGCACGTCCTTTATTTCGACGTCTCGGAATGGTGACATTTGAATTATTTGGAAAATAGGAATTTCTAGTGCGCATGCACTAATCAAGCAAAAGAAATGATAAAAGAAACGAGAAAAGGAAATATTTTTGTTTACCGAATAATCAACAAACTTAGGGTAACTCTCTTAAGTAAAATAAATTTTTACAAAGAAGGTTCGCCTTTTTTCGTAGTACACAAACGTAAAAAAAATTAATATTTGGTTCGGGAACTTATTGATGGATAATACCTCAATTGAAGGTATTATTTGTTGGTGTTCTTTTACCAACTTGGTAATTTTTTATATTCACAAATTAACGAGAAAAATCGAAAAATCCGGAAGAGCAAATATTTTTGTCTTTTTGTTTTTAAACTTTTACTTATACTAAAAAGAAAAGAAAAATACTTTTTTACTTTTTATATTTTTAAAATTTTTTTTTGTATTTGTGATTTTCTTAAAAGCGTAACTTTCGAAGACGAAAGATTCTCCAAATCACGATCGACAAATTATAAACGAAGGAATCTTAATCACAAATCCCCGGCAACGGCGCCAAAAATTGATTCGTAGTAGTTTTATACACGTAATAATAAAATATAGTAGAGAATTACCAAACTACCCTTGAGGACAAAATATATAATACTACGTATATTTACCAGTAAGTGATTACCGGGTCGTATTCCTCGAAGATTTATGAAATTGAGACCACGTTTTTGTTTAGACAATGATTTGAATCAGTTCAAAGATGGTTTGTTTCCTAAAATCCTAAAAGTGAGCAATTTAAAGGACAATTAAACCTAACTTTAATAACGGGAAATTAAACTTTAACTAAAAACGCAAAACGGGAACCCTAAATGATGATTAAAAACCTTAAATTTCCAAAATTAAACCTAAAATAATATTTTCACTTTTAATAGACTTTAATTGACTAAAAAGTAAGTTTAAAGAAAACTAGAACAAAGAAACGAGTAGAAAAGAGCTATAAAATACCTAACACGTGAACGGAAACGAATTCCGTTCTTTAAAAATTGAAATTTTGCAATTTTAAAAAACCTACGAAAAAAAAAACTATTTTTCTCTCCTAAAACTATATGATCAAAGAAATTTTCTAAAAAAGAATATATTTTTTTGATGTATATTTTCTATTTATTTATGATTTTTTATAAAGTTCAAAAAAAATAAATGTTTAAAAATACTAAACTAATTATAAAAATCTTGGAAAAATTACAAAAAATAGCTTGAACTAAAAGGAATCTAAGAAAAATAAGCTTGTGGACACAGCTTAATGAATAAGCTGCTAAATAAGCTTAAACAGCTTATTAACTAAAAAGGCAAAAACGTATACAAATAATAAATCTTTTGAATCTATAACGAAAAAGACCCCATGGCACGTTGGTAGTGAGTGTGTGTTGTGAGGCTTTTATAAAAGGTGAGGGTGTTGAGGTCGGGGGTTCGAGTCTTGCTCACCCTCGATTTCCATCTTCCTTTTTTTTTAGAAAAACTTTAAAAAACAAAGTTGTAGACAAGCTAAAAAGAAGCACTTTTACTAAAATAAATTATTTTTGAAAAGCCCTAGATAAGCTAGAAAACTGGCTTAAAAGACAGAAAAACTCTTAAAGCTATTTTTTTACTTTTTGGTTTTTGTCTAAGATTGACAACTTAAAAAGCTAATAATAAGCTAAAAGCTAGGAAAGCAAACTATAAGCAAACTATATTAAACCTAATAAGCTAGTTTAAACAAGAAAATAAGCAAAAGGAAAGGAAATAAGCAGATTAAGCACTTAAAATAAAACTGTAAACCAAACAGACCCTACAGGGATCTTTGAGCTTATTTTTCAATAAGCTCTTGGATCCTTATGCACTATTAAGCACTAGATTAAACTACAACTAAAAAGCTCTCTAAAACATCTTTCAGAAACTATTTTGAAATTCAATTGCTTATTGAAAAAGCTTTGAAAACAGACCTAATGCTTAGCATATGACAGTTTTGTTTTTGAAAATGAAAAGACAAAAGCTAATTTTAAAAGCTCAAAACAGATTATCAAATAAGCTACACTTTGAAAACTATCTTAAAACATATGAACTATGACCCTAAATCTTTTTTAATGCTGAAAATCTAATTCTAAAAACTACTTTTACTCTATGAAAATTAAGCTTGAAAAAGGACTTATTTGCTTAAGAATACTGCTGATGCAGTTTGCACTTACAGGAACCAAATCAAACTAGACAAAATGCAGGGCAAAGACTCAGATTCCTACACTTTTGAGACAACAAATAAAGAACAAAGGAGGCTTTAGACAATCACTAGAATCTACTCAAGCTTATAATCCAAGTGACACTTGACAGATTAAGACTTATGTTAAATCTACTAATGAAAACTTGTTTGAAACTAATCTAGCTTAAAAAACTTGTTCTAACAGGCTTATTTAAGAGATTAAAATCAAAAGCCAAAGACCAAATGGTCACTAGCAGTACTAACTTGAGGTTAGTACTGCTGTGCCAAACACCCCTTTAATTTTGCTAAATTCCATTTAAGCTTTTAAAAGAGAGAATTATTGGATTAATTTCAAATACCAGATATTAAACAGCTTATAACAACCTTAATAAACATTTATCATTAATCAAATAAGCTAGATTCACTAATCTAATAACTATGCTAATATTTTTGGTTTTTAATGATTTTTTAAGACAAAATGTGAAAAACTAAGATCTATACTACAAAAGCTAAAAGCAGATTATCAAACATGATTAAAAAAGCACAAGGAAACAATATAAAGCACAATTAAGCTAGATTATAAGCAGAATAAGCAAATTATAAGCTAGAAAATTAAAGACCGAAAAGTAAATTTGGAACTTACAAGTGCCTTAGCTAAACAAAGGCTTATAAATGCTCAAGAAGCTAATCTACAGCTCTAGCTTATCACAAGGATAAGCTAGTAAAGGCCAATAAGCTTATCAACCACAAGGCTCAAAATCCTATTTAACAAAGAATTTATCTGATTTTAAGAGTTTAAATAGATTAGATGCTTATTATGAGCTCAATTTGAGCTTAGAGACTCAAAGAGCTAATGAGAGCTTATGAAGAGCTTTTGAAACAGTTAGCAAAAAGCAGTTGGAATTTTAAAAGCTTATAAGTAAAAAAACAGATTATGTAAAAGTAAACTTTGATTTCATTAACTAAAAACTGAGTTACAAAACTTTGAAATTGAAATTACAAAAGCTTAATAGCAAATTACATTTAAATGAAAAATTACTTAAGCTACTAAAAACTAAAAAAAGGGGAAAAGAAGATGATGTGTGTGAGGCGTGAGCTTGTATTTATAGCCTTCAAATGATGTTTCTAGGTCTTGAGTCTGTTATACGTTCCCATTCATCCTAGCCCTTCCTTTAATTGCAATCATTGGATCTTAACTCTTGTCCGTTGGATTGATTTTGGAGCACACGGATTGCCAACGTGGCATTCCGTGTGTCAGAGCACTTGTGCTTCTTTTGCACTCAATTTATTGCAAAATCCTTGTCCTTGGTGTGCTTCTTTCTAAATCCGCGCATCACTTTTTATGGGGATTGACCAATAGGAGGCTCATGTGACGTATAACTCTGCCACATCATTCCTTGGCACTTGAATCACTTAGCCACGTCCTCAATTTCCATTTGCCCTTTGATTTTGACTTGGGGTAAAATGGAGGTGACAATGAATAGTAAAAACCATATTTCCCGCGTATTTCTTTTTATAAGGGTGCGTTTGATTTCTTTTGACCCGGCTTATACTCGTTGACTTTGGGCTTATATATAAAGGATTGGGCCATGGGTGTGTTTTAGGCTTCGGGTAAAGGGTAACCGGATATGGTTTTGGGTTTTAATAAGAGATAACGACCGTTATCTCTTATAAAATAAAGAGATAACGGTGTTAGGGTTTAGGGTTTTTAATGTGAATTTGGTTTAACTCTAGGGGCTGTTTTGGTAAGTTTTGGGGTTTTGTCTTCTTGTGAGTTGACTTTGGTTGACTAAGGGGTGACTGGAGTTGACTTTTGACCTTTCAGCAATCAAATCCCCGGCTCTTGTATACTCTTTATCGTCTCGTGTCCGTGTTTGTCCGGCTTTGACCGTTTTCTTACGATTTTTGCTATATCCATACCTACACAATCACAAAGACAAAACAAGCAATATACAAGCATTTTAAGCACAATTTTGTCTTTTATGGGTCATTTTTTATATAAAACGGATATGTGTTTTCACACATATCATTCTTTCACTTTGTCCATCAGTCTCGGGATGATATGCCGTACTCATGTCTAATTGAGTACCTAAAGCACTCTGCATTGATTGCCAGAATCTAGATGTGAAATGACTGTCATGATCCGAGATGATGGATATCGGCACTCCATGTCGTGAAACTATCTCCTTTATATACAACCTTGTAAGGGTTTCCATATTATCTATCGCTTTGATGGTGATAAAATGTGCTGATTTGGTAAGGCGGTCTACAATGACCCAAATTGTGTCATGTCTGCTAGATGTTTTGGGTAGTTTTGTAACGAAGTCCATCGTTATTCTTTCCCATTTCCATTCAGGAATCTCTGGTTGTATCAGTAAGCCGGATGGCTTTTGACATTCTGCTTTAACTCTAGAGCATGTCAAACACTTGCCGACATATTCAGCGATGATCGCCTTCATGTTAGGCCACCAATAGAGTTTCTTTAGATCCTGATACATCTTGTCAGAACCTGGGTGGATGGAATACTTCAATTTATGGGACTCATGCATGATCAAGTCCCTCAAATTACCAAAGAGTGGTAACCAGCTTCGGTTCTTGATACATCAGGTTCCATCAGGACGTACTTCAAATGCTTTGTCCATTCCTCATAGTTTCTTAGCTTCGATGTTCTCTTCTTTGATCGCCTCAGTTTGGGCTTTAAGGATTTGTGATGGTAATTTTGGGTGAAGAGTCATGACTAATGCTCTAACTCAGAGTGGTTTGATTCATTCCTTCCGGCTTAAGGCATCTGCTACAACATTCTCCTTTCCAGGATGGTTAAGTAATCTCAAAAATCATAATCTGCAAGAAAATCTAACCAACGCGTTGTCTCATGGTTTCAATTCTTTCTGATAAAGGATTTGCTGAAGACTTTTATGATCATAATGAACACAAACATTGTTATGCCAATACAGAATAGTGTCTCTAAATTTTAAGAGCGAACACTACTGCTCCTAATTCGAGGTCGTGTGTGGTATAGTTCTCTTCATGAGGCTTGAGTTGTCGGGATGCATATGCAATAACTTTTTCTCTTTGCATTAACACCGCTCCCAGACCTTGATGTGATGCATCACAGTAAATGACAAAATCATCGTTTCCTTCTGGTAATGCTAAGATTGGAGCTTCACATAGCTTCTGTTTTAGCAGTTGGAAAGCTGACTCTTGGTTTTCTCCCCAGATATACTTCTTGTTTTTCTGGGTTAATTCAGTCAAAGGCTTTGCAATCTTCGAAAAACCCTCGATGAATCTCCGGTAGTAGCCGGCAAGTCCTAAGAATTGGCGTATCTCTGTGGGTGTGGTAGGAGATGCCCAATCCTTGACTGCTTTAATCTTGGCGGGGTCAACGTGAATTCCTCGGCTGTCAATTACGTGCCCAAGAAACTGCACGGTACTGATCCAGAAATCACATTTGGAGAACTTGGCATATAATTTCTCCTTTTTGAGTAATTCCAGGATTATTCTCAGGTGATCCTTCGTGATTTTTTTTTTACGTGGAGTAAGAGTAAATATATCGATGAACACTATCACAAATTTATCCAAGTATGGTTTGCACACACGGTTCATGAGGTCCATGAACAAGCAAGTGGCGTTGGTTAACCAGAATGGCATACTTGGGAATTTACCAGTGTCCCGTATCGCGTTCGAAAGCAGTACTTGGGAATACTTCATCCCAGACTCGTCATTGGGGATAGCCATGATCTAAGTCAAACTTATGAGTAAGTACTCGAACCTTAAAGCTGGTCGACAAAAATCATTGATCTGGTAATGAGTAACATTCTTTATGGACAGTTTATTCAGCTCCCGGTGAATCGATTACACATTCTAAAAGATTCGTCCCCTTTCTTTTAACAAAATAAGACAGGAGTCTCCCCAAGGCGAAGTACGTAGTGTCCGGAAATAAAAACCTCGTCCAGCTAACTCCTTGTAGTTGGTCAGATAGTTGTCTTCATTATGAAGGACTAAGTAAGTAAGGGTGACTCGGGCTACTGGTGTCGCTCCTAGAATTAAATCGATTTGAAATTCTACTTGGCGAACCGGAGGAAGGCCGGGTAGGTCTTCAGGAAAAACTTCTGGAAATTCTCTAACTACTGGTATATCTTCCAATCGTCTCTCGTCTGACTTCTTCTCCATTACTTGGGCTATGAAAATTTGACATCCCCTGGATATATACTTTTTGGTTTTTATACAGGATATGAGGTTTAGTCGAGTTTTACTTCGATCACCTCGGATGATTAAAGTTTCACCGTCGATGGGGATGTGGACTACTTTCTCGTCACAGATAATTCTAGCATGATACTTGGATAACCAATCCATACCAATGACGACGTCGAAACTACCGAGTTTAATCGGCATAAGGTCAATTTCGAAAGGTTGGTTTAACAAAATCAGAGTGCAACCCTGGATAACGGTATTAGTGCCTACTAGGTTTCCATCGGCCATTTCAATGTCATAAGTGGTATCTAGTGTAATTGGTGGGATATTAAGCATAGAAGCAAGAGATATGGATACGAAACTTTTATCGGCTCCTGAATCAAATAATACTCTAGCTAGATGTTGGTTTAGAAGGAACGTACCCGTGACTACGTTCGGGTCTTGGTGAGCGTTCTTGTCCCTCAGCATGTATGTTCTCCCATGGGCACTGTTGTTTGCTTTTGGGCACTGATTTTTGTAATGCCCTTTCTCCCCACAGGCATGACAAGTCACTGATACTGGTTGTAAGTTGCTTCCAGTGGCTGGCCCTTTGTTTCTGCAGTTCCTGGTCTGGTGACCCACCTTGTTGCAAGTCTGACACTTGACAGTGCAAGGTCCTGTGTGATGCAGGGTGCATCTTTTACACAAGGGAAGGTTCCCAGTATACCTACTGTTTTCAGTTGGGGTGGCAGCATAAGCCCTGACGGTTTCTTGTCTTCTATTCTGCTGTTGGTGGTGATCATTGTTGTGGTTGTTATTGTTGTTGTTACGGTTATTTTGGTAGTTGTTGTTGTTGCGATTATTGTGATAGTTGTTGTTGTCGGTGGTGTTTCTTCTATCATCAAACTTTCGTTTATGATCATTGGTTCCTTGCACAGAACCGTGCTTTAGTATCTGATCCATTAGCCTCTGGGCTATGTTGGTGGCTTCCTCCAGAGTTTGAGGCTTTGAAGCAGTAACGGTTCCTTCAATACTTTGGGGCAATCCCCCGATGAAGACTTCCATAAGTTTCTCAGTATTTGGTACCATATTTGGACATAAGACTGCTAACTCCTGGAATCTTCTAAAGTAAGTCTTGAGATCATTCCCTTTTACAGTCAGATTGTAAAATTCATCCTCCATTTTCTTGACCTCGGTTCGAGGACAATACTTCTTTGTTAAGAGTCTTTTCAATTCGGACCAAGTGATCTTGTAGGCTTCCTCTATTCCAATAGGTTGGGCGAATGAATTCCACCAGGACAAGGCGTCCTCGGTTAGAGTACCAGTAGCAAATTTCACTTTGCTGTCCTCGGTACAGTTGCTACGGGAAAATACCGATTCAGTTCGTTCACACCAACGAATGAGGCCAACAGCGCCTTCCGTACCTTTGAAATTGAAAGGTTGGCAGCTCATAAACTCTTTGTAGGTACATTTTCTTGCTACAGGAGTTCCACTCTGTCCGGTGTTCCTATTGGTATTATCAGTATTTGCCATGGTAGCAGCTTGTGCTTCCAGAGCTGCGGCAACACTATCAGCAACTAGTTTCTTGATGGCGGCCTGAGTCATGGCTGGTGCTGCAGATGTTGATGTCCTCTTGGGAGCCATTCTATCAACATTTACAAGACAACACAAAATAAGAATCCATACAATGATATAGTCATATCATAAGTCATTGTCAAAATTTTCATACATAGTGATATTGAAATCATTTGACATAGATACTTATTTGATACAAGTTCTAACAAAGAAATACACATCCTTTGATATTACGTTGCAGAATATAACGGAAAATTTTGGAATCTAAGACTTCCAGAGATGGACATTCTAACAAGCATCTGTCTTATTAGGTTTCTCGGGGACTGGTTCACTTTTCAGTGGTCGCGGTATGATCCATAACGAGTTATCTAACTCCGCAAAGATAGACTCATCAAAGGGATAGTCTGGTGGTGGTGTAGTTGACCTAACCGGTGATGAAGATCCAACTGATGAAGACGGAGATAATGAAATGGGTGATCCAACAGGAGGCTTAGTATCTCTAGGTGGTGTAGGTGGAATCATATGCTCAATGTCTTGATTATTAATCATATCCATGATACCTGGGTACAAAGGTTCGAGAAAACCGAATGGTAAGAGAACCATGGTAATCCCGGATACATAAAGATATGAGTCATCACAATACAGGATATAGGATAGACAACCACGACATACATAAATCTGTATCATGAAACAGCGAGGTATAACAGAATCACAACTGTATTATGTCATAAATAACTTGTCTACATATTTTACATAACCAAAATTTGACAAGTGTCGATATTTATGCCACACATCCCGTGGTTGGATTCTAAACAAAAGCTGTAAATGACAAGGATCTAGTCTAGTAGTCTGGTGGTCCTCCCTTGTGGTTCTTGAGCTCATGGATCATGTCCAGAAGACTCTTCATATCTGATCAGTGGCGAATCTGGATATCCTCGATGAGCATCTCTAGAGTAGAAATCCTGACGCGATCAAGAAAAAAAAAATAAAAAAGAACAATCCGTCGTCAAGCCCTATTTTGCTTTCCTCTATAATCAGCAATCTGTACGGGCTTCATGAGTTTGGTTTCTAAGTTGTCAAAATCTCGTTGTAAGATTACTCGACATTACCAGACCTGTCTATATTATCTTTCATTTTTCTTATTGCCGCTCAAGAGGAGCTCATCTAAAATGATTCATAATAGCATCTAAATGATCGGATTCCAGCATGACACTCTAGACGCGTCACATAAGAACTCTCTCCAATCTCAAATACCTGAGGTGGGGCAGAAGAATCAGTAGATGAGGATGATAGGAAATGGGCTCGTTTCCGAGGTGACACAATCTCCTCGGGAAGAAAGAAATCTAGGGGGTTCAAATAGTAGTGATGGTGGTAACACGGGAGATAAAGGCAAAACGGGCGGTGGAGTAATAGGAGCTTGTGGTTGTCGAATAGGTGATTCATTACTAGTAGCATTATATGCTTGCATGACCTTTATATACGAATCATCGTAGAAAGGTGAGATGGTTAGTGAGGCTGAACGATCCTTAGATGAATCCTCTGAAGGGTCAGAAGAGGTGTTTCCTGGTGAGGCTGGGGAATAGTCCGGTGAAGCCGGGATATAATCAGGAGTGTTTGTAGAGGAAAAAGCATCCTCAATATCAGAATCAGATAGGATAATAATAGGATGGGTGGATGTAGACATAACTCTGTAACAACCCAGTGGAAATAAATATAAATCATTTATATATAACTAACAATTGTGTATCATCTGCTAAGCAAAACTCTTACACACAATGTTCAGGAAAATGTAGTGGCACGGAGGACTTTCTTGGATGGAAAAAGTAGTTATAGTTTAGGTTTTAACCTTGTTCTCTATAACTCATGAGCTCTGATACCAATCTGTAACACCCCGATAATTCACATAGCAGCGGAAGCTAATATGGGGTATTACTTCATGAATCAACAGTCATAATCATAGAAAATGACTCAAAAGAGACGTTTTGGAAAATTTAGTTATCATTCAATAATATTTCAGAGTTTTACAAAAGGAGGTCCCAAAATACATATAAAACATAAGGTTTGAATGATAACAAGTTTGGACGTCTTCAAGTCCATGCCACTCCGTGCCTTAGATTTGCTTAATTACCTGAGATAAACATGCTAAAAGGATCAACACAAAGGTTGAGTGAAATTCACAGGTTTATAATATAATGGTTGAATACAAGTTAACGTAAATGGTAATAATTGCAACGAATACAATTATCATGGAAAACAATATTATTGCACTAAGCTCATGACACTCAAACTTTAACATGGAAATCATATCAATGATATTTAAGGAACGAATGTCCTTCTGGAAAGGTAATTTGCCAATTACCTATTATTTCTCAAATATAGTGCGCTTGGTTACCTTACTGGTAAACACAAACGGGATTCGTCAATCCCGATAGATCTATCCACATATATTCGCGTTCACGTTACGGTGATTAATGGTTCATGATATAAGGGACATTGGCAATGGAGGTAACTTAGGCAATAATATATCAGGATAGCATACAGTTTGAAAAATACTTGTATTCATGGTTTATAGCATGTATCTCCCCACGGGATTTGGAAAAACATATAAAGGTGGGACTATGAACTCACCTTTAATAGGAAAATCTGATTGATGGGAAAAGTGATTCAAATGGAAGTAAACGGCTTCGTCACGCAACCTGGGTTAATATGTCAAGTCTTAGTTCGATTGTTTATATATCAAAACTTTATTTCATAAAGTTTAATGTGAATAGTTTTGGTTTATTAGTTTGTAAAAATATCGCATCACTGTTCGGGCTATCATAATCCAGAGGTCATGTAGTAAACGTTTGAGGAGCTAGGACACTTTAAATCGTAAATCCAGCAACTCGTCAAAACGTCTACCCAAATGAAACCCCTCGCATGAAATTCCCTATTAACGTGCTACGTTTATAGTTTAAGTGGGAGAATATAAATGATAGGATTTTATCTTTTTAGGTTTCTCCAAAAGTTAGTTGATGATAAATTATAACATAACTTGTTTATAAGTGTCTCGATCGATAAATGAAACGCTAGGTGTGTCGGGTTTTTAATAAAATCAAGTCTTATAACGTTTAAATACATTTTCGTTTATTAATATGAAAATGTTATGCTTTATATCCTT
Organism: Tanacetum coccineum; assembly: GCA_026074375.1. NCBI lineage: Eukaryota > Viridiplantae > Streptophyta > Magnoliopsida > Asterales > Asteraceae > Tanacetum > Tanacetum coccineum. Next base: position 19,553 of record BQNB010030827.1, read on the forward strand.
ATAATTTCAAAATGGCAATATATACCCCTGGTATCAATAGTTTTATAAAACTAATCCTTTTCATTTTATAATTAAATGAATTTATTAATTTAACCCCACAATTAGAGTTTTGACAAAACAGGTCCATTGTAATTTAAGTTTAGGATATTTACAGTTTTGGCCCAAAAAGTATACAAGTTTCAAAGCTTATAGAAATGATAGTATAGCTTATTTAAATAGCTTTTGAGATCAGCTTATAGCTTATAGGAATGCAAAAATGATTTTTAAAGCTTTAAAGGGCACGTTTGATTTAGGAAAATCAAACGAATGAGTTTATGGTTCAAGGGCTTATACAAGTGATTATAAAAGATGTATTTAGAGCTTATTGGTTCAAATAAGCTTTAGCTAGCTTATTGATGAAGTTCGAATGGGTTTAGGGTCCAAAAAGGGTTGATTAGGGCATGGTTTGGTTTAGAAGTCTCAAAAGAGTTTTAGCTTATACAAGTGGCTTAATCAAAGCTTATAAATGATCTATAACACATCAAGAGCTTATTGAACGAGTTATATGACTTACTAGTACTTATAATGGTTCGAATGGCTTGGTATGGATCAAGTAGTCCTTGGAGATGAATCAAGAACCCTTCTATCTTACACCTTGGTTTCTTCCTTGGCTTATACTCCTTCCTTTCTCTTCTTTGGCTCGAAATAGGTCAAGAACAAGTGAAAGTGTTTGATAAAATTGTGTGTTGTGAGAATGTGTGTGTGGTTCGAGTATTTATAGGGCAAGGAAGTCAAGATGGCTAAGTCTTGCATCCTTATCAAGGTGTAATGACTAATGGAAGCTAGTGTTCTAGCTTAAAGAGGTGTAAGGTGGTGGGAGGGGTTCGAATAACCAAGGAGGTGACAAGGTGGTGACAAGGTGGTGACAAGGTGGTAGTGAGGTGTCGACTTGGTGGTGAAAGGGTGATGACAAGGTGGTGACAAGGTGGTGACAAGGTGGTGAGTCATGGTGGAGAAAATCAATCTTGATCTTAGCTTGTTTAATAGCTAGTTCAACTAGTTAGGGCTTCGGTTAGGGTTTTGTTTGGTTTGTACAAGCATGAGGTGGAGTGGAGGGAAGAAATCATTTAAATGTGGTGCTTGGAAGAGTTGTAACTTATGCTTAAAGGATGGTATAAATAGCTTATAAGAATTTGGAGGGAAATGGTTTAAATCTTATGCATGGTTAACTTGTACGTACACCTTATAGGTTAGTACATTTGGATTGCTTGTAAAATACATGTGGTTAGGATTTAGGTATTAACTTTAACGTGTAAAATCCTTTTTATGTTAAACATTGTGGATGGTATGTTAAATAAATAACGTACATGGTAAAATGGATATTAGAATGTATTACTTGACATATTACAATGTTTACTTGACATAAACATTAATGGGGTTGGTGTTGGTAGGTGCGTGAGCTCGTTTATTTGGAAATGTAAGTTACGTTACATAATTGAATGGAATATCAAATACATTGATATATATAAAAAAATATATCCGTGAAAATGGTTTTATTAAATACAATTAATGGAATATTATCTTATAATAATATTGTGGAAAATTATGGGTTTTTATATTATGTATACATTACATGTGATATTATACTTAGTAGTAGGGGTTTAGGGGTTTTGAGGTTTAGGGTTTAGTGGTTAGAGGTTTAGAGTTTTTGGTATATATTTTTAAGTTTATGTATATTCAACTTGTGATATTAAACATAGTGGTTAGGGTTTAGGGTTCTTGGTATAGGGTTTATTGGTTAAGGGACATGAATGATGTATATTTTTGGTCATTTTATTACTTTATCTTTTGTGATATTACTTATACTTTGAATACCATAATTAGTGTTACATTATATTGCATTATCACCTGTGATATTACTTATATGTAGAATATCTCTTGTGTTCGGTTGAACCTAACTCTAATCTCTTATATTATCACAACAATCATCACAATATCAAAATGTATAAAAAATTAATCCGTAAAACATACTAATAATGATTCTCTAATAGTAATACTTGTGAAAACGCACAAAAACGTATGAAAACACACGAAAACGAGAAAGAGGGAAAAAGCGCGAAAGTTGGCGGAACGCGTGAAATCCGGTGTAAACGTGCGAAAACATAAGAATACGTGCGAAAGCAGATGAAAACAGAATAAAAAACGTGAAGACAAATGAAAACATGCGAAAACATATAAAAATGTTCGAAAACGTGCGAGAACATCTAAAAAAGGTCAAAAACGCGCGAAAACGTGCAAAAACGCGCGAAAACGTACAAAAACGTTTAAAAACGTAAAAATACGTAAAACGTACAAAATGTCAAAAAAGTCATTTAATTGCAATTTGGGCAAGATTTGCCAACTTTACAAATAATGAGGTAGTGGTTAGTGTGAGTTTTAGTAAATTTACACTTTTGGTCCCTCTATGTTTTTTTTAAATCTTAAATATTGTGTTTTTAATCTAATGAAATGGATGGTCTAGATTAGTCCCTTAGTATGTAGGGAGAAACTAGTATGCAAAATAACTCACCTCTTACATTAAATAGAAAATAAACAAAACCTAACCTTAAGTGCTAGACGGGCCTAAACAACGCGCCAGGCCTATACGTCTTATTAGCTAACAAAGGAAACACTTACCTTTTTTACGTATAAGAAATCACTTAAACATTTGCAATCTTTCATTTTTAGAGCAATAACAACTTATAACTTCACGTTATCGAAACACGTAAGCTAGTCGCTTCTAAACTTAAATTTTGTGTTTTGAGCAACATGTCTTTCTTTCACCATTTGTTAATAACTCTTGCATTATCTCATTCATACCATTTTTACGTTGATCTTTTTTAAGTTTTTATGCTAATACTTTATCCCACATAGGCTAAAGATAGAAATTGTTGGTTACTTATATACCATAGTGTATGTGGGCTAAACATGTTGAGAGTAGTATTATGTTCTCAATATTGCAGAGCATGTATCCAGGTTGAAAAAATCTGACGTATGGTGAGATATTGGAAAATTCTTTGGCTTTTTTTTTCTTTTAATTTTGTACTCTAAAGCATGAAGAACCAGTAGAAGTTATGGATCGTGAAATCAAACAATTAAAGAGAAGTCGCATTCCCATCATTAAGGTTAGATGGAACTCTAAACGAGGTCCTGAGTTTACCTGGGAACGTGAAGATCAATTCAAAAAGTCTTACCCACATCTCTTCACCAAATTTGTACCTTCGTCAAGCATCGCGACTTAAGCCTTGGGGACAAGGCTCTTCTAACCGGGGAGGACTATAACAATCCGTATTTTCAGGTCATTTTACGACTTCAATCATTTAAGTATTTATTTTTAGGCTTTTACGCGCTAACTTTTTATTTCAATCGTTAGTACAACAACAACAACGATACCCAATCCCGCCTAGGTATTTTAGTCGTTAGTAAATTACGTAAACTAAAAATTGACATTTAACATAAACGAGCATCAATCAAATAAAAATTTACGTCGAATACGTGTTATAAAATTTTTACAAAGATAATTTATAAGTTGTCGTATCTTATTTTCATATTTTACGTAGAACGCTTACGTATACACTTACACTTATGTATGCATGCAACTAGTCATCACCCTACCAAATTATACATTCATATGCATGCATATAGATAAGTTATACATGAAATATAATCCCTTATGCTCTTGTCTCCTTACTTGTCGCCAATACATAAGCCAAATGAGGAAATTCCAACATTTTAAAACCTTGTTACGTCTGTTTTTATGATAAACCTTTTCCTAAGCAAACTTGTGACTTTGTTTCACTCTCAAAACACTACCTACTACACCTTGGGAATACATGTACACGCCTAGAACACAAATCAAGACACACAATACCATTCTAGGAGACTAATAAAGAAAGGAGTTTTGACTACTGCTATAATTACTAATATAAGCATAACACCACCTAACTAGATAACCCTTGCCACAAAAACACTTCTTTCTTTTGGCTCTTGAAAACTCACGGCGGTAGCAACACAAAAAGGAAAGAAAGAAAAGTTCAAGCTTTGGTTTATTTACTTACAAGTGATTTCAAGTGGGGTTTAGGTTAGCTCAAACAAAGTTATCAAACAAAAGGGGTTTGATTTAGGTTAAAGATTGTGTTCATCACCATTTTCATTCACTCAAGGTTATCATAAAACTTATACTTTCATTTCTATAAATTTCATGTTATTATAATTGTTATATTGTTTATAATCACCAACATAGGGAGTATAATTTCAGAGTTTGTAAAATACAAAATGAACCCCAATATGGTTCGAAAATTATTTTTATATGAAAGTTCTGTATGATTAAATATTATGTTAATATGTTTAAAACAATGATTTATAAGCAATGGATAATTATTATAATTATTTGTTAAAGTTATGAATATTTATTTAATTACAAAGTTTATATAGTTAAATAAATATGTTGGACGCTTTTCTTATACATTATGGACATAATATGATGAACAATATTTAGAGGGCTTAAATTATATACCCAAGATATACTAATGTATAAATTAGAGGAAGTGTGTTTAATTTATTGATGTTAAAAAATACTTTAAAAAATCAAGTTGTATAATTAATTGATATATAAACATTTAAAACAAACTGTTTTAATTCGACCACAATCTGTTGGTTGAGCATTTTTTATTAAATAGTACATATTGTAGGCTCTTTTCCAATATCTATAACGAACTCGCGAAAGGATATTAACGAGGGAGATTATGATTTTTACAAGATTAAGCATTAAAATGTGTTTTATACAATTAACTTAATAAAAACTGTATTTACTCGAAACAGATAAAATTAATTTACTAATTTTCTATATTATTACATATATGAGGTTTCCAAATATGTAAAGAACTCGCGAAACCGATAAATAACGAAGGAAATATGATTTTTACAAGATTAAGCATTAAAAAGGTGGTTTTTTATAATTAAACTTTAATAAAAAAACTTATCTACTCGACAAGAATAAAATTAGTTTGATAGTTTTCTTTTATTTAGTACATATTTATGTGATTTTCCAAATATGTAATTGAAACTCGCGAAATCGCTAAATAACGATGGAGATATGTTTTTACAAGATTAAGCATTTAAAAAGTGTTTTTATAAATAACTAGATAAAAACTGTATTTACTCGAAAATGATAAAATTAATTTGATAATTTTCTGTATTAGTACATATTATGAGGTTTCCAAATATGTAAAGAACTCGCGAAACCGATAAATAACGAAGGAAATATGACTTTTACAAGATTAAGCATTAAAAAGTGTTTTTATAAAGAAAGTTTATAAAAACAAATGGAATAGTAAATTGATCTGATACTTTTATATTTTTATCTAAAAGTACATATTTTTTTGATTCTAAAAATGTAAGAATTTTGAAAAACCATTGGATATTGACCAAGTTATGAATTTCACTTGATTTACTAATTAAATATATACAAAAGTAACTTTACAAAAGTAACATTATAAAAATAACATTTTTCTACTGTAGACACCAGATTGTAAAAGGTTTATAAAAACTTAGAAAATTATTTAGTGAACCCACGGATATAAAGAACGTTAGAAACGAAATTAAAACGAATAAGTTACGTCAAATACGATATTTTAATAATTAGTTATATAAAAGTATTTTTATATAATTTATTAAAAACATTAAGAGTTACTGTTCATCAGTGGGGTAATATTTATAAAAGTGATATTTTTATAAGTCAATCTAGATACGAGATCACGGGTATAAGTATCATACAACGCGGACTTTAAATAAGTAGTAATTATATACTTTAAATATTAAAGTATATTGTTTTTGCAAATAATACAAAAGGCAATGTTTTTAAGTATAAAAACACATGAATATTTTTATGAAACATTTATTTCGTTTATGAATAAATGTAACATTTTTACAAACATATTTAGGTGGTGATGTAGCATTATATGATTTAATAATATTAATTATTCAAGTTCAATATATTCATACGACCTACGATATTTAGGTTGCATTCGGACTATCACGTGACGTGTCACGCATTTGATTCATTACTCATTCATTCACTTAAGGTGAGTTTATAGTCCCCACTTTTATACTTTTTAAATCATTTATCAAATCTCGGGGATGAGATCATGTTTGTTTTCCACATGGGTTGCAGTATTACTTTTTAAATTCTACTTATTACGTGTTTGGTAAGTAGCTATAACACTACTATGCCCCCCATTATCATGAACTGTTAATTGCATGGATGTAATTGTTAATTGCATTATGTGAGCACGAATGTTGTGAATAGATCTATTTGGGATTAACATCCCCGTTCGGGCAAGTAGTGCTTGCTAGTTTACCGGTTGGCCGGAAACGACGAACGTATACCATTTGGATTCATGGATGTTACGGGTTGAACATCTACATAGGACAAAGTCATTTATGTGTATTTTAAATACATACATTGGTTGGGGCCCCTTTTCGTCTGTTCATGCTGTAGTGCATTTTCGTTATACATTTTTATGATTTGTATTCGTTACTCTATTAAAGTAAATCTTGCTACCAGCATTCATTTTAAATTCATAAACCTATAAATTCACCAACATTATTGTTGACAGTTTAAACATATTTTCTCAAGTCAATAAGGTACAAGTCAAGGATACATTGGCTAGTCGTCATTTGAAGTCACATTATCATAAAGATTTGCATGCATTACATTTTGGAAATTGTTGATGTGTGTAATTCTTTACTTTTCCAAGTAGAAATACAAGTTAAAGCACCTATGTGTTTTTGTAACGTTCCATTTATGAATATCCAATGTATCAGATTTTTATAACGACCCTTATAATGGTCGTTCTCATACCTTGTGCTATTGATCTATGAAGTAATGCCCCCGAAACATCATTATTCCGCTGCGACCCATTTTGGGGGTGTTACAGATTGGTATCTAGAGCCAAGGTTATAGAGAACCAGGTCAAAAAAAAAAATTGCTTGGTCTATAACCATTTTCAAACATTGTGTCATTTAAAAGTTTTCAAAGGGACATACATACAAACAAGTAGTGTTGCAATCTAGTTCTGAATCTAGTATACTATACTTACTGTCAATGCATCATTTTAGCATTAGTTGATTATACTAAGTGCTTACATATGTTATATACGTGTTAATATTTACAATTACGGATATTATTGTTTGTCCTTTTAATATACTTATACAAGTTTATATATGGTTATACAGATTTGCAATGTCATCGGACAACGCAGCAGTCCGCTGTTACCTATACATCTGTATCTTCTGATTCAAACGGACCATCATCATAGGGTATTCCACTCGTGAATGCCGGCGAGCTTCCGGAGATAGACCCGTACGAGGAGGTTGCCAAATAAGGACAGGCACACCCACTGTCATCTGCCTATGTACCTGATCCCATGGAGTTGGATGAGCATGTACCAGTATATGTTCCGGAGCCAGAGCACCCGGAGTACCATGCACCATCAGATGATGACATTCAGGTTGAGGATCAGCCTTATGCTGATGATGCTTCACCGACTGCTGAGTCACCTGGATACATTGCTGACTCGGATTCGATGGAGGAGGATGATGACGAGGATCCCGAGGAGGATCCCAGCGAGAAGCATGAGCCCGAGGATGACGACGATGATGATGATACATATGATGAGGATGAGGAGCCCACTGAGGAGGAGGAGGAGGAGCACCTAGCTCTGGCTGATTCTTCTTTGGTACCTGTTGTTAACCCTGTTCCCTCAGCTGGGGATACAAAGGCATTTGAGACTGATGAGTCCGCACCTACACCTAGATTACCTCAGACTAGGATCCCTTTTTCCCAGACACGTCTCTGTAGGGCACGGAAGACTGTTCGACTTGAGCCACCTATGGTCTCGGAATCTTGAAAGGCACTCATTGCTGAGGCATCTGCTGGCACCTTATACACATCCTACAAGCACCTATACTAATGACAGGACATCACTATAGGTCATAGGGCAGCCATGATCCGTATGAGAGAGGACATCCCCGAGGAGGACCAGCTACCTTAGAGGAGATTTGTACTTACTGCTCCCCCACCTAGGTGTGATGTAGTAGAGAGTTCAGCTGCTGCTGCTGCTAGAGCACCTAGAGGTCAGTATGATTTTGTTGATGCTGTTGAGGCCAGACAGGGTTTGACTCGTAGCCTTGGTCATGATGCCCGGACTATTGCTAGAGTTGCTGATAGAGCTGAGGATGTTGGTTATGTTAGAGCCTTACAGGCTTCTAAGCGTAGGATGATGACTTCCATGGAGGAAGTCAATTTGAGGGTGAGCTACCAGGCACAGGTTTGCAGGCAAGAGAGTGAGATTTTCTATACACAGCTTCATGATGCTCAGACTGACCACAGAGACATTAGGCTCGAGATCAATGTAGTGAGAGGTCAGAAGACTGCTTACGAGATAGAGTTGCATGAGGTACGCCAGGCTTACCTTAGGTCCAAGGCTCAGAACAGGGCATTGTTGGCGCAACTTGAGACACTGGAGACTCACATAACTCGTATGGAGTGGCAGCGCCAGAGAGCTGAGGATGATGCAGTCAGACAGAAAAAATATTCAAATGGCGTACCCATGTGCTAGAGGGCTAGAGCTCGTGATGTACGATGGAGGACACCGTAGTAGCTGTTGTTGTACTTTCATTTTAAGCTATTTTGTAAATATAAAAAAAAAAAAAAAACCAAAAACCACACAAAAATAATCTATTAAGCTTTATGGGTAAATCCCAACTAATAGGCTCTAGGAAGTATTTTCATTTTCTGTACTAAGATCATTGTGGTCATTTTGTATCCAAATAAATCATGTATGATTCGACATTATATTATGAAACGTTGATGTATGATGTTATGGTTGATCTCATTTTATTCATTTTCCATGATGTTGTGGTGTAATTATTATTATCATATCCATTTGTATCGACATTGTGATTATATCTCACGTACATTGTATTCTTGTGATTATTAGAATTCATGCTGTAACAGAAAGGAGCAAACGACGACCATGACTCAGAATTCCATTCAAGCTTGATGATTGATCGGGTATTTCAATAAGAACTCAACTTTGGATGATGATAGCCAAATTCAGGAGGTGGATGAAGGCCTGTGCAACCTGCACGTGTCTGTACCTATCCTGATTTCATGAAATGCCAACCCTTGAATTTCAAAGGAACTGAAGGCATTATGGGCTTGTCTCAATAGATCAAAAATATGGAATCAGTATTCCACATTAGCGGTTGTGCCGTTGAAAATCAAGTGAAGTTTGCTACCTGTACTCTGCTAGGTGCTGCACTAACCTGGTAGAATGGTCATGTGAGAACCTTAGGTCATGATGCTGCCTATGCTATAACTTGGGGGACTTTCAAGAAGAAATTGTCAGACAAATATTGTCCAAATGGTGAGATCAAGAAACTCGAAATTGAACTGTGGAACCTTAAGGTCAAGGGAAATGATGTTGCAGCTTACACTCAGCGTTTCCAAGAATTAGCCTTGATGTACACCAAATTTCTTGCTGATGAAACTGCAAAGATTGACCAGTTATTATTAATTTTTTTTTTCTTGTTTTTTATTGATGGCCTTCCGATAAATTCATGAAAATGTCATGTCTGCAAGGCCCAAGACTCTTGACTTTGCCATCGAGTTGGCCAACGATTTGATGGATCAGAAACTCCGCACTTATGCGGAAAGGCAGAATGAAAACAAGAGGAAGGCTGATGATTCGTCAAGAAACAATCACCAACAAACATTCCCACAAGGGACAATAGTTGATGGGGGTTCGTACACTGCTGGCACCGGTGAAAAGAAGTTTATATTGGGGACATACCCTCTGTGCTCTAAGTGCCAATTACCACTTAATTGGCTATTGGTGCTACCCAAGTGTGGTCAAATGCAAGAGGTGATGGCCCTGCTTTCACTGATTGTTCAGGCCTATACATACAACAACAATAACACCAACATGATATCAGATGGCTGGAGCTTGCTATGAATGTTGGTAACCCGGGGCATTTGAGGAGAAGTGTCCATAGCTTGAAGAATCATGGTATGGCAACGGGAATTTGGCACTGTCAAGGAAGAGGCTTATGCATTTGGTGAAGAGATGCTAGCCCAGACTGTTACGTCATCACGGGTTACGTTTCTCTTCTAACATTCCGTTGTATGCTAATATTTTGTTCTCGACCACTGGTGCGGATAGGAGCTTTGTATCTAATACCTTTAGTGCCTTGATGGACATTACCCCCACTACATTAGAAAATCATTATGACGTAGAATTAGCCGATGGGAAAATTATAGGAGTTAACACCATAATTCGTGGTTGCACTCTAAACTTCATGAACCACCCTTTCAACATCGACTTGATGCCGGTCCCACTCGGTAGTTTTGACGCCATTATTGGAATGGATTGGTTAACAAAGCATCATGGAGTGATCATCTGTGATGAGAAGATTGTGCGAGTTCCTTTCGGAGAGATCATGTTAAATCTGTCATGGAATTCAGATAAAACAACCAAAAGAAAGAAATCTCGATGAATTTACTCATTTCGTGCACTAAAGCAAGAGAATTTGTCAAGGGATTGTGACGTCTTTTTGGCATCCTTAACTACAAGGATGCGAGCAAGTCGGAGGAGAAGCGAATTGGAGGGACGTTGTGCGTATTGTCAAAAGAACTTCCTAAGTGTATTCCTGAAGATCGTACCGGGTATTCCTCCAACTCGACAAAGTAGAAGTACAAATTGATTTGTACCAGGTGCTTGCACCTGTAGCACGGCGCGGCCTTTATCGATGACCTATCAGAAATGAATGAACTGGCGAAACATCGTCAAGAAAACTATCCGACAAAGGATTTATAAGACCCAGCTCTTCACCTTGGGGAGCCCCGGTCTTGTTTGTCAAAAAGAAAGATGGATCGTTCCGTATGTGCATCGAATTATCGTGTGCCTGAAACAAGCTTACGGTAAGAACGTTATACATTACTAGGATGATGACTTGTTTCGATCTACTTAAGGATTTCGAGTGGTCTTCTCAGAATAATCGACTTACGAACTCCCCGGGTACATCAGTTAAGAGTTCAGCGATGAGGATATCCCGAAATACCGCGATTTGATGCGTTATGGGCATTATGAATTTCAAGTAATGCCTTTTGGGTTGACAAATGCACCCGCTGTATTCTTGGACCTCATGATAAGAGTGTTGCAACTCATCTTGGATAAGGTTTGTTATTGTCTTTATCGATGTATACTATTTATTCTGAAGAACAAGGTAAGAACTTGAAGAAACATCTCAAGATTATCTTTAGAACTACTTAAGGAGGAGTTGTACGCAAAATTCTCCTTGTGTGTATTTTGATCCCAAAGTCAATTTCTCGGGCGTGATTGAAAGCAAAGGCATCTGTGGATCCTGCGAAAGATCGAGTCAGTTAACAAGATTTGGCGTCTCAAAGAGTGCAACAGAGATCCGCCAATTTTTAGTATCGCCGTTATCTATAGAAGATTCATTGACAGGGTTTTCAAACTTGCCAAGCAACTGGACTAAGTGATGAGATGAACTGTGAAAGTTCGACCTGGGGAGTGTAAGGAGGATGCCACAATTTCATTGTTTAAACAAAAACTGTGTAGCGCACCCATTCTGGCTTTGCCTAAAGGATCAAAAAAACTTCATCGTTTATTGCGATGCTTCGCATAAGGGTTTGGGGTTGCCATGCTTATGCAAAACGAGAAAGTTATAGCCTATGCTTCTCGATAGCTGAAGATCCACGAGAAAAACTACACAACTCATGATCTAGAACTTGGAGCTGTGGTGTTTGCTTTTAAGATATGGAGACATTACTTATACGGAACACGATGCACCGTATTTACCGACCATAAGAGTTTACAACATATCTTGGATCAAAAAGAGTTGAACATGAGACAACGGCGTTGGTTAGAATTACTTAGTGATTACGATTGTGACATTCGTTTATTCCACCGGGAGGGAAAGGCATATACGTGTTGCTGATGCCTTGAGCAGGACATGAACGGTCTAAACCTTGGAGGTTCGTGCCTTAGTTTCATGACTATTGGTTTGAATCTTCCTATAAACACAAATCCTTGAAGCTCAAACTGACAGCATTTAAACCTGAAACCTCACTGCTGAAGATATTGTTGAGGTATGCTCAGACAGGAGGACCTCACCAAAAGAAAGACTAAACTCTACCGTGCGGACGGAACCTTATTTTTAAACAACCAGAGTTGGTTACCATGTTATGGCGACTTAAGGACTCTAGTCATGCACGAGTCTCATAAGTCAAAATATTCTATTCATCCGGGTTCAGACAAGATGTACCAAGATTTAAAGCAGTTGTATTGGTGGCCTAACATGAAGGCGAACATTGCCACTTATGTTAGCAAGTGTCTTACTTGTGCCAAAGCTCAAGGCATAGCATCAAAAACCTTCTGGCTTACTAGTTCAACCGGAGATTCCAGAAGGGAAATGGGAGAAGTCACCATGGGATTTCGTCTCTAACTCCCACTAAGACGGCAAACTTGTTTTGACACCATTTGGGGTGATTCGTTGATCGTCTTACGAATCTGCTCACTTCCTACCAATTGAGGAAAAATAATGATCCCATGGAGAGGTTAATGAAGCTGTACATGAAGGAGGTAGTCACCCGACATGGTGTACCTGTATCTATTATCTCCGATCGTGATGGTAGATTTACTTCACTATTTTGGCTACTCTTCATAAGAGATGGGTATCTCGATTTGGAATTGTGTACGGCCTATCTTCTCGACTTCGGTCGGTCTATAGACTACCCCACACCCTCACCCCCTAAACAATACCACCCCCCACCTTCAAAGTTGAAAGGACTATCCAAACTTTGGAAGACATGTTACGCGCTTGCGTGTTAGACTTTGGAAAGAATTGGGATAGACATTTACCATTAGTGGAATTCTCTTACAACAACAGTTACCATACCAGAATAAAGCATTTGCAACATTTGAGAACTGTATGGACGAAAGTGTCCGCATCAACCCGTGTGTTGGGCAGAAGTTGGAGTGCATCAGCTTACAGGTCCTGCAATAATTCATGAAACCAACGAGAAGATCGTCCAAATCAAAAGCGAGATCTAGGCCAGCTCCGTGACCGACATAAGAGCTTATGCGGAAACATTAGAACGGTATGCCATTGGTTATTTCAAAGTTGGTTGGACAAGGTCATTGTTAAGAGTTTCAACTTGGAATTGGAGGTTGTGCGTTTTGGCAAACGAGGGAAGTTAAACCCTAGGTACGTCGGTCCTTTCAAGGTAATCAAGAGAAGTTCGGGCGGTTGCATAAATGGAGCTACCACAACTAATTAAGCCGAGTTTCATAACACATTCCGTGTTCAAATCTGAAAGAGAGTGTTTGTTCGTATGAATCACTTGTGATTCTGTGGGAAGTACTACGTGTGATGACAAAAACTCCATTTTTGTGGAAAGAACTTGTAGTAGAGTCTTGGACGTGGAATTCATACAATTAAGAGAAGTCGCATATACCATCATTAAGGTTTGATGGAACTCTAAAACGAGGGTCCCGAGTTTTTACCTCAGGGAACGTGAAGATCAATTCAAAAAGTCTTACCCACATCTCTTCACCAAATTTGTACCTTCGTCAAGCATCGCGACTTGAGCCTTGGGGACAATGCTCTTCTAACCGGGGAGGACTATAACAATCCGTATTTTCAGGTCATTTTACGACTTCAATCATTTAAGTATTTATTTTTAGCTTTTACGCGTGTCAAATCCCTTGTATGGCTGTGACGGTTTGCCAAAAACTGTTAGGGTATTCCAATTCACCCTTGATTCATGTTCTGAGAAATTGGACTGGTTTTTGTTACACCAGGGTGTTTGTTCTCACCAAAGTATCAACTAGCCCAAGAGTGAGTAGCTACTTGGTAAAGGCTTATCAAATCTACTTATGTTGCTGCAAAGACTGGAAGCTGCTGTTCTTTGATGTTGCTGCCTCATTTGATTCTGCTGTTCATCGAGTTCATGCTGTTTCATTTGATGCTGCTGTGGCTTCTACAGTTTCTGCTGCTTGTATTGTTGCTGCTGGTTCCATTGTTGCTGCTGGTTTTATGATGTTGCTGCTTACTTTGTTACTGCTGCTACTCAATCCTCTTGCTTCGTAACGATCTATCTAGAAACTTGGAATTAACGGAGTCAACACCAAGTTTAGGGGAGGATTGTTGGGAATAATTGAAAAACGACTAAGTGTTGTTTCTGCTGTTAGAGATATTCATTTCTGCTGATGGCATTAAGTCATTCCTGCTGATTATGTTTCTGCTGGTCATGTTCTCATTTCTGCTGACAGAGATATAGAATCTGCTGATCTTATTTATAGACGTGATTATTGTATGCAGGAATTATAGATATATTCTAGAGTTATCTCATAAAGATAGGAATGAGATAAATTAGGAAGAGATTGATATTACGCGTTTTTAGGAAGAGATTGATGTATATCTCTTACGCAATTTTAGGAATCTTGTTTAGCAATTTAGGGTTTCTTCTCTATAAAAGAAACCTTTAGCATTAGGGTTTTGTACCAATTACGAATTACAAAAACATTTGATTATCAATAGAGAGATCCATAGAGGATCATTATTTATATTTTCTTCTTTATTATATTGTTTAGTTTCCGCCTAAACATTTGTTAGAGTCTCTCACATATATGCTTGTGATTACATAAGTATTATACAATCCCAAAGACTAGAAGATCTATCTAGTTGTAGTTCCTATCATTATTTATCAAGTTAGGGGAAATTACTTAAATATAAAGTTTATGTGATTTATTTAAATGTGTAAAACATTTTATTAGACTTTATGAACATGATATGTTAATCATAATGTAGAGAACTTAATTTATGTATGGTATGTCATATTATATAAATTATAGGTCTTGAAATAAAGTGGTTAAGTTAAATTACTCAAAAACTAAGTTTATATGATTATTTATATAAAACTTTTAAAACTACTGTTTTGGGTCGAATCCTAAACTGATGATTTTATGTTTTTATAAAATACAACATATTATGAGGTTTCTAAATATGTAAAGAACTCGCGAAACCGATAAATAACGAAGGAGATATGATTTTTACAAGATTAAGCATTAAAGTGTTTTTATAAAATAAACTTTATAAAAACTGTATTTACTCGAATTTGATAAAATTAATTTGATAATTTTCTGTGATAGTACATATTATGAGGTTTACAAATATGTAAAGAACTCGCGAAACCGATAAATAACGAAGGAGATATGAGTTTTACAAGATTAAATACAAAAAGTGTTTTTATAAAAGAAAGTTTATAAAAACTTAGAAAATTATTTAGTGAACCCATGGATATAAAGAACGTTAGAAACGGAATTAAAACGAATAAGTTACGTCAAATACGATATTTCAATAATTAATTATATAAAAGTATTTTTATATAATTTATTAAAAACATTAAGAGTTACTGTTCATCAGTAGGGTAATATTTATAAAAGTGATATTTTTATAAGTCAATCTAAATACGAGATCACGGGTATAAGTATCATATAAAAACTTAGAAAATTTTTTAGGGAAACCCGGTTTAAGAACGTTAGAAACGGAGTTAAAACGAATAAGTTACGTCAAATACGGTATTTCAATAATTAATTATATAAAAGTATTTTTATATAATTTATTAAAAACATTAAGAATTACTGTTCATCAGTAGGGTAATACTTATAAAAGTGATATTTTTATAAGTCAATCTAAATACGAGATCACGGGTATAAGTATCATGCAAAGCGGACTTTAAATAAATAGTAATTATATACTTTAAATATTAAAGTATATTGTTTTTACAAATATACAAAAGGCTATGTTTTTAAGTATAAAAACACATGAACATTTTTATGAGGCATTTATTTTGTTTATGAATAAATGTAACATTTTCACAAACATATTTAGGTGGTGATGTAGCATTATATGATTTAATAATATTAATTATTCAAGTTCAATATATTCATACGACCTACGTTATTTAGGTTGCATTCGGACTA
This sequence comes from Tanacetum coccineum, assembly GCA_026074375.1. Classification (NCBI taxonomy): domain Eukaryota; kingdom Viridiplantae; phylum Streptophyta; class Magnoliopsida; order Asterales; family Asteraceae; genus Tanacetum; species Tanacetum coccineum. The sequence goes on from BQNB010030827.1 coordinate 35,644, forward strand.
TCATGTGACGTGTCACGCATTTGATTCATTACTCATTCATTCACTTAAGGTGAGTTTATAGTCCCTATTTTACATTTTTAATGATTTACAAATCTCGGGGATGAGATCATGTTTGTTTTACAAATTGGATGCAAGTACATTTTCAGTCAAATATTACGAGTTTGCCTTAGTAGCTATAACCCACTATGCCCATCATCATGAACTGTTAATTACTAGATTGTAAGCGCGAATGTTATGAATAGATCTATTTGGGAATTAACATCCCCGTTCAGGCAAGTAGCACTTGCTAGTTTATCGGTTGGCCGGAAATGATGAATGTATACCATTTCGGACTCATAGATGTTACGGGTTGAACATCTACATTGGGCACCCTCATTTATATGTATTTGATATACATACTTTGTTGAGCTTCAGTGTCATGAGCTTAGTGCATATCGTAATACATTTTGTGATATTGTATGTGTTGCTTTATTACAAGGAATTCTTGCTATCCGCCTTATTAAATTTATAAACCTATAGATTCACCAACATTATTGTTGATAGTTTAAACATGTTTTCTCAGGTCAATAAGGTGCAAGTCATGGATACATTGGATGGTCGTCTTTTGAAGTCATATCGCTATAAAGATTTTACGTGCATTACATTTTAGGATATTTGTTATGTTGTGAAATCTTTACATTCTCAAGTTAAACAAGTTAAGTCTAAGGGCTTTTGTAATAAACATTTGTGATATCCAATGTATCAGTTTTTTTAAACAACTCTTTTAGATGTCGTTCTCATATCTTGTGCTATTGATCTATGAAGTAATACCCCCGAAACATCATATTCTGTTGCGACCCAATTTGAGGGTGTTACATTATGTGAATTACTTAGGCGTAACATGGATATATTTGGTTGGAAACCTGAGGACATGACAGGGGTTCCGCGACACCTAGCGAAACATCACCTGAACGTCCCAGAAGGATGCCTTCCAGTCAGACAAAAGAAAAGAAGCCAAGCACCAGAAAGGAACAAGGGAATACAAGATAAAGTAGCAAAACTTGTAGATGTCGGAATAATGAAGGAAGTCCATTACCACAGCTGGTTGTCAAATCCTATAATGGTAAAAAAGCATGATGACAATTGGAGGATGTGTGTAGACTTCAAAGACCTGAACAAAGCATGCCCTAAAGATGGCTATCCACTTCCAGAAATAGATTGGAAAGTGGAATCCCTCTGCGAATACCCCTTTAAGTGCTTCCTAGATGCATACAAAGGATATCACCTGATAAAAATGGCGAAGGAAGATGAGGAAAAAATGGCATTCATTACCAGCCAAGGGATATTCTGTTACTCCAAAATGCCTTTTGGTCTGAAGAATGCTGGAGCAACTTATCAACGGTTCGTAGACAAAGCATTCCAGAAGCAAATTGGCAGGAATTTAGAAGTATACGTGGACGATCTGTTGATCAAGAGCCGCACAGAACAAGAGATAATGTGGGGTATCAAAGAAACGTTCAGGACTCTACGAGAGATAAACATGAAGCTGAATCCCAAAAAATGCACCTTCGGGGTGGAGGAAGGCATGTTCTTGGGATACATAGTAGACACCAAAGGAATAAAAGTGTTTCCGGATAAGGTGGAAGCCGTTCTATGTAACACCCCCAAATTGGGTCACAGCGGAATATGATGATCCGAGGGCATTACTTCTTAGATCAATAGCACAAGATTTGAGAATGGCTTCTAAAAGAGTCGTTTAAAAACTGTTACATTGGATATCATAAATGTTTGTTACAAAAGCCCTTAGACTTAACTTGTTCAACTTGGAAATGTAAAGATTTCACAACATAACAAATATCCCAAAATGTAATGCACGTAAATCTTTATAGTAATATGACTTCAAAAGATAACCATCCAATGTACCCATGACTTGCACCTTATTGACCTGAGAAAACATGTTTAAACTATCAACAAATAATGTTGGTGAATCTATAGGTTTATAAATTTAATGAGGCGGATAGCAAGATTTCCCTGTAATAAAGCAACGAATACAATATCACAAAATGTATTACGATATGCACTAAGCTCATGACACTGAAGCTAAACAATGTATGTATATCAAATACATATAATTGATGGTGCCCAATGTAGATTTTCATCCCGTAACATCTATATGATCCGAAATGGTATACGTTCGTCGTTTCTGGCCAACCGGAGAACTAACAAGTGCTACTTGCTCGAATGGGAGTGTCACTCCAAATAGATCTATTCATAGCATTCGCGCTTACAATCCAGTAATTAACAGTTTATGATGATGGGCATAGTGGGTTACAGCTATAACAATCCGTATTTTTGATCAATGTACGACGTCATTTAATTCACTATATATTTTTTTTCTTCGCGTTTGCTTTTAATTTTAATCGTTACGTTAAATCGCGTAAGCTAAAAATCAACAATCAACATAAATGGGCACCAAACAAATTTAAGTTTACGTCAAACAATCATTATATTATTCTTTCTAAAGTAATAATTAACTTATTATGTTTTATTTTTATTGGTTACGTAAAGCGTTTACGTTTCGCGATAAAATACGTTTAGGCATTCCCGGAACCACCAAAACTTTTCTATGCTTCAACATATACCTATGTTTATATCCAATGCTCAAAAGTTTATAAAATTTTATCCATAAACATCACATAAGCCAAACCTTACTTGAAATAAATAAATCAATGCATACACTTTGCAAATTTATACATTATGTTTAAATTTTCTAACTTATAAATGCAAGTAATACTTCCTTATTTACAAAAGATATTTCTAGTCAAATACACCCTTGAAACCATGGGATAACCTCCTCATTAGGGGACCAAAGGACCAAGTCATTAAGACTTAGTCCATGACTAGTGGTTTTGACCACTAGTCATCCCCATTTTACTCATCTTGTTCCAACGACCAACCCCCCCCCCCCTTGGACTAGTCTTGGTCTTTGAAAATCTCATTTGACTAGCCTATTATATATATAACTCATGCACTAGGAAAGATCATAACACACAACACTTATCACTTAACAAAAACCAACACAATCTCTCTTTCTCTCATACTCACCCACGACTCAAAATCATACACACACCCAATCCATACAAATTTTTCTACCACTTATACAAGCATTACTACATCATATCTAAGACATACTAAGAAGTTTTGAAGGCTTGGTTAAGCCTTTACAAGGATTAAAGCAACAAAAAGGAAGATTAGGGTTTCATTTGGTTTTAGGGTTTTCAAGTGTTGAAAGCTAGGGTTTGTTTGCTAAATAAGGGTTTAGATCTTGTTGTTCATCACCATACATCATATTAAGGTCATCTAAAACTCTTTATGTCTTTACTTTCATGATTTTATGTGTATATAATGCTTATATAGTTAGTCACCATTTAAGAAACTTATTAACTTGTAAAATGGATTTTTACTTGTGATCATGGTTTGATACACTTTTATATATGTTATATGGATGATAATATCATGTTATAATACAAGTATAAATAATTACAAGTGTGGTTTACGTATAAAAAGTATATATAATCAAGTTACCTAAAAAGTGTATATATTAAAGTTCATGAACAAATGAGTAAGTAAACATTTAGATCTTGTGATTCTTGGACAATATATGGACAAATCATGGACTAGGGACCCTAAGGAGGTAATACAAGTGATAATAAGTGTTATAATGGACTAGTAACAAAGTGGTTAAACTAAAAAGTTATAAAAACTAGTTTTAAACATATTTTTCCAAAAATTTCCAAAGTTGCTGTTTAAATTCGATTTTTTGCCTTCATTTTATATTTTTATTAAATACTACATGTCATGAGGATTCCAAAAAGGTAAGAAACTCGAAAAACCGATTTATAACGAAGGAGATACGCTAATTTCAAGTTACGCGATAATAAACGCGTTTATAAAAGAAATTTTATAAAAAATATTTGATTTTCAGATCTGATATAAATGGTTGGTATTTTTCTGAAATAGTACATAATTTTTGGATTCTAAAACAAAAAGAATTATAATTTTTCGATTAATAACGAAGGAGTTATGAATTTCGCAAGTTTATGATAATAAATAGTTTATAAAAATAATTATATAAAAGTTACTGTTCACAACAGATGTATTTATTTTGAAAACATCATTAATTAGATAGAACTTTTAATTACAAATACGTGCTCAAAAGAATCAATAAAAACGGAGTTAAAACGAATAAGATACGACGTTTACGAGTTTACGATAACTAAATTTATAAAAATAAATTTATAACTGTCATGAACAGTAAAAATCACTATTCATCAGAGGACTGAAATTTTGAAAATGTAATATTATGATATATCATTCTAATACGAAAGCGGGGACATAAGAAACGTAAGAAACGGACTTGAAACGATAAAGTTACGCCATTTTCACTAAAATGTTATTTATAAACGTTTTTAACTTATAAACATGATTTCACTAATGCGATTAGATGGTGATACAGCTATATAGGATTATATATGGTATTAGTTAATCAGGGTGCTTAGTACTTATACGACCTATATTGGATTATGTTGCATTCGATCGTTTCCGTGACGCATTTTCTGTTGTGATATACTTTGTTGATTATCATTGACTCAAGGTGAGTTCATAGGCCCTTTTCCATCTACTTGTTTTACAAACTCTACGAGGTGAAATTACATGCTTGTTTTACTATTGGACACAAGTGTTTTAAACTGTATGCTATCCAGATTATTGCCTGAATATTATTGCCTGAGTTACCGTATTGCCATTCAAAGTCCCTACCATCATGAACCGTTAATTGCTAATGTAGTGAGTGCAAGTGTTGTGGATAGATCTATCGGGACTGACAATCCCCACCTTACTTTGGGTCACAAGTTGATCATGGTGCATTTAACATTTTGAGAACTTGTAGGCATTGTTTTGGCAGACACCCTATATTTGTTTTGGGGCACTGACAGTTAAGGTTTCGGTATCATGAGCTTAGTGCAATAATACATGTTTTGGACTATGGAATACGTACATAGTCTACCATTACTTCAATCTTGTGGTTCACCTTTCTACTGATAAACCTATGAATTCACTCAACCTTTGTGTTGACCTTTAGCATGTAAATTTCAGGTCCTAAGGTATGAAGATTGAAGGGGAACTGCGGGGATGTCATGAAGATGGATTATGTGTTTACTTAAATTCGATGCAACTTTTATCTTTTAAAAACTTATGTCATCTTTTGGAAATTACGAAGCTTTTGTTTAAAAGAACGTACATTTAATGTTTATGACTCTTTTAAAATGTGGGACCTAATGTGAAAACACTGATATTTTGTAAGGCATCGAATGAAACTGTATTTAAAAGTCCATTTAAGGTCGTTTTCTATATCTTGATTTTTGTACTTTGACGTAGCACCCCATTGTTACTATTCCGCTGCTACCTGATGTTGGGGGTGTTACAACAGCTACTTAGGCAAACTCGTAATATTTGAATTAAAATGTACTTGCATCCAATTTGTAAAACAAACATGATCTCATCCCTAAGATTTGATAAGTGATTGAGAAATGAAAATTGGAGACTATAAACTCACCTTAGGTGAATGAATGTATGATATAGCAAATGAGTGACTCGTCACTTGATAGTCCGAATGCAACCTAATTAACGTATGTCATATGAGTACTAAGTACCTTGAATACTAATACCATATATGACTATATATAGCTACATCACCATCTAATCGTATTAGTGAAATCATATTTATAAAATAAAAACGTTTATAAATATCTCTTTAGTGAAAATGGCGTAATTTTCCCATTTTAAGTCCGTTTCTTATGTCCACGCTTTCGTATTAAGACGAGTTATCAAAATGTTATATTTTCATAATTTGAGTCCCCTGATGAACAGTACTTTTTACTGTTCATGGACTTTTATAGAATTAATCGTCGTAAACTCGTAAATGTCGTATTTTATTCGTTTTAACTCTGTTTTTAGTGATTCTTTCGAGCACGTCTTTGTAATTAAAAGTTCTATCTAATTAATGATGTTTTCAAAATAAATATATCTGAGGTGAACAGTAAATTTTATAAAATTATTTATTGTCGTAAACGTGAAAAATTCATAACTCCTTCGTTATTAATCGAAAAATTACGATTCTTAATATTTTGAAATCCTAAAAATATGTATTATCTGAGAAAAATAATCATTTGTATATATCAGAAGTGAAACTTAAAAAGTTTCTATAAAATTTCTTTTATAAAACTGGTATTAACATAAATCGAAGTTTTATCGTATCTTTTTACTTATTAATCCGTTTTTTGAGTTTCTTACCTTTTTGGAATCGTCATGAGACGTACTATTTTTTAAAAATAAAAAAGGTTTACTTTATTTTTCGAACCAAGACAGAAAGTTTAGAGGTTTGTGTTAAAAACATGTTTTAAACTTGATTTTGTATTTTTAGCTTAACCATCTTGTAACAAATCCATTACACCACTCATTATCACATGCATTACATTCCTAGGGTCCCTAAGTCCATCATTTATCCAAAGATTGTCCAAGAATCACAAGATCCATAAGTTTACATAATCATTTGTTCATGACTTTTATATATACACTTTTTAGGTAACTTGTTTATATAAGCTTTTTATACATAAACCATGCTTATTTAATGTATATACTTCTATTCTCACATGTTCTTAACAACAATATAACACATGACAAAGTATATCATACCATGATCATAAGTAAAAATTCCATTTTTACATGTAAATAAGTTTCCTAGATGGTGATAACTATACAAACATTATATATGCATAAAATCATGAATGTAAAGAGATTAAGAGTTTTATGTTACCTTAATATGAAGTGTGGTGATGAACAACAAGATCTAAACCCTTGTTTAGCAAACAAACCCTAACTTCCAAGACCAAAGAAACCCTAATTCCAAAAGAAGCCCTAATATGGAACCTTCTTACTTTAACACTTGTAAACTCAAAACCAAACCTTCTAAACACCTTAGGATAGCTTAGATATGATGTAGGAATGCTTGGAAATGTTGTAAATAAGTTTGAGATGGATTACTTGTGTTGTTTGTGTGGTGTTGTGGGTTAGAGCAAAACAAAGAGAGAAAAGAGAGTTTTTCAGTTAAGCAAATGAAGAGTGTATGTGTTCTATTACTTGCACATGCATTATATACTATGAAGACTTGTCCAATTCACTATTAGGAAAGTCTTAGGTCAAGAAAACATTAGGAGCAAAACATGGAAGATATTTGGTCAGGAATAGTGGAAAGACATAAAACTTAATGAGGTGAAGTTTGTACAAGACTTAGTATGTATTTTGTGAGCTATATGTCCCCCTTGGGAACATATTTCAGCCGAAAATAGGGGAGGAGGGGGAGATACTTAGTTGATTTTTGATATTTCACTTATATGTTGCATTTACTTGTAACCAAAAGTTGTTTAAAATATAAAGGTAAAACTTGTAATGTGTATGTTCTAGTTAGTTTATTTTATGTACAATATGACTAACAATGTTAACATGGGTAAAGTTTTATGAAACTTTGGGTATTGGGTATAATAATGGGTATTTGTTGAAGCGTAGAAAAGTTTTGGTGGTTTCGGGTATGCCTAAACGTATTTTATCGCGAAACGTAAACACTTTACGTAACCAATAAAAATAAAATGTGCAAAGTTAATAATTATCCTCTAAATAATTATCTAACACTTGCTTGACGTAAACATTTAATTGTTTGATGTTTGTTTACGTTGAATGATCATTTTTAACTTACGCGATTTAACTTAACGATTTTAATTAAAAGCAAACGCGTACAAGACTAAAAATAAATAGTGAAATAAATAGCGTTGTACAATGACCTAAAACACGGGGTGTTATAGTCTTCCCATGTTAAATGAGCCTTGTCCTAAAGGCTTAAGACGTAACGCTTAACGAAGGTACGGTTTTGGTGAAGAGGTGTGGGTACTTCTGCTTTAATTGATCCTCGTGTTCCCAGGTAAACTCAGGACCTCGCTTAGAGTTCCATCTAACCTTAATGATGGGAATGCGACTTCTCTTCAATTGCTTGATTTCACGATCCATAACTTCTACTAGTTCTTCCACAAAGTGGAGCTTGTCATCAACATGTAGTTCTTCTAATGGAATCACCAGTGATTTATCAGACAGACACTTCTTCAGATTTGACACGTGAAATGTGTTATTAACTCGACTTAATTTTTGTGGTAGCTCAAGCTTATAGGCAATAGTTCCAACTCTCTCGATCACTTTGAAAGGGCCGACATACCTAGGGTTTAACTTCCCCTGTTTGCTAAAACGTACAACCCCTTTCCAAGGTGAAACTTTTAACATGACTCTGTCACCAACTTAAAACTCCAATGGTTTACATCTAACATTAGCATAGCTCTTTTGTCAGTCACGAGTAGTTTGGATTCGGCTTTTGATTTGAACGATCTTCTCAGTGGTGTCATGAACTATTGCAGGACCAGTAAGCTGAGCATCTCCAACTTCTGCCTAACACACAAGTGATCGACACTTTCACCCATACAGTGCCTCGAATGGTGCTGCCTTTATGCTGGTATGGTAACTGTTGTTGTAGCAGAATTCCACTAACGATAAATGTCTATCCCAACTCTTGCCAAAGTCTAACACGCAAGCGCGTAAAATATCTTCCAAAGTTTGGATAGTCTTTTCACTTTGACCGTCTGTTTGGGGATGATAGGTCGTACTCATGTCCAATCGAGTTTTGAATGCCTTATGAAGTGCTTTCCAAAATAGTGACGTAAATCTACCATCACGGTCGGAGATAATAGAAATAGGCACACCATGTCGGGTGACTACTTCTTTCATGTAAAGCTTCATTAAGTTTTCCATAGAATCAGTTTCCCTCATTTTTAGGAAGTGAGCAGATTTTGTAAGACGATCAACGATCACCCATATGGTATCATAACCATTTGTCTTCTTAGGGAGTTTAGTGATAAAATCCATGGTGATTTTCTCCTATTTCCATTCTAGAATCTTTGGTTGGACTAGCAAGCCAGAAGGTTTTTGATGCTCGACCTTGACTTTAGAGCAAGTCAAGCACTTGCTAACATAAGTGGCAATATTTGCCTTCATGTTAGGCCACCAATACAACTGCTTCAAGTCTTGGTACATTTTGTCAGAACCCGGATGAATAGAATACTTTGACTTATGAGACTCATGCATAATTAGAGTCCTTAAGTAACCATAGCACGGCAACCAACTCCTGTTGTTTAAACATAGAGTTCCGTCTGCACAGGGTTCCAACCTTTCTTTTGGGAAATCTTGTCGGAGCATACCTCCAACATCTTCAACAGTGAGGTTTTCAGGTTTTAATGCTTCGATTTGAGCTTCTAGGATTTGCTTGGGAAGGTTTAATCCAATAGTCATGACTAAGGCTCGTACTCTTAAAGGTTTAATCCTTTCTTTTCTGCTTAATGCATCAGCAACCACATTTGCCTTCCCCGGGTGGTAGCGGATTTCACAATCGTAGTCACTAAGAAGCTCCAACCAACGTCGTTGTCTCATGTTCAATTCTTTTTGGTCAAGGATATGTTGTAAGCTCTTGTGTTCGGTGAACACGGTACACTTTGTCCCGTATAAGTAGTGTCTCCACAACTTAAGGGCAAACACTATAGCTCCATGTTCTAGGTCATGAGTGGTGTAGTTTTTCTCGTGAGTCTACAGTTGTGGAGAGGCATAGGCTATAACCTTCTCGTTTTGCATAAGCACATCACCCAATCCTTTATGCGAAGCATCGCAATAAATAATGAAGTTTTCTGATCCTTTAGGCAAGGCCATAATAGGTGTGCTACATAACTTTTGCTTGATTAGCTAAAATGCAGTTTCCTCCTTTTCTCCTCAGTCGAACTTCACATTCTTCTGAGTCAGTTTAATCATGGACTTTGCTACCTTGGAGAAGCCTTCAATGAATCTTCTGTAATAACCGGCGAGTCCTAAAAATTAGGGGATCTCCATCGAACTCTTAGGAGATGCATAATCTTTAATTGACTCGATCTTTGCAAGATCTACATGAATGCCCTTGTGATCTATCACATGTCCGAGAAATTATACCTTTGGAATCCAGAATTCACACTTAGAGAATTTCGCGTACAACTCCTCTTTCTTAAGTAATTCCAAGATTAACTTGAGATCCCCTTCATGCTCATCCTTGTTCTTTGAATAAATTAGTATGTCATCGATAAAGACGATTACAAATTTACCCAAGTACGGCTTGCACACCCGATTCATGAGGTCCATAAATACAGCGGGCACGTTTGTCAAACCAAAAGGCATCACTTGAAATTCATAATGGCCATAACGCGTCCTAAACACGGTCTTCATGATATCTTCCTCGCGAACTCTCAACTGGTGGTAACCTGATCGTAGGTAAATTTTTGAGTAGACACTCGACCCTTGTAGTTGATCGAACAAGTCATCAATTCTAGGGAGTAGATAACGGTTCTTCACTGTCAACTTGTTCAGTTCATGATAATCGATGCACATTCGAAATGATCCATCTTTCTTCTTGACAAACAAGACCGGGGCTCCCCAAGGTGAAGAGATGGGTCTTATAAATCCTTTGTCGGATAGTTCTTAAAGTTGTTCCGCTAGTTCTTTCATTTTAGATGGTACCAACCGATAAGGCGCCCATGCTACAGGTGCAGCACCTGGTACCAAATCAATTTGAAACTCTACTTGTCAAGCTAATGAAATACCTGGCAAATCTTCAGGAAAGTCTTTGACAATCGGCACGTCCTTAAGTCGTTTCCCCTCTGACTTGTCTTTGAATTCCTTCATGGTAATGTGTGCCAAAAATACATCACATCCCTTTGACAAATACTTTTGTGCTTTAGTGCACGAAATGATATTTAGTCGGGATTCTTCCATTTGGTTGTTTCCATTGCCTTAAAAAATTAACATCTCTCTTCTGAAAGGAACATGTACAATCTTCTCGTCATAAATGATCACTCCATGATACTTCTTTAACCAATCCATCCTAATAATGACGTCAAAACAACCGAGTGGGACAGGCATCAAGTCGATGTTGAAAGGATGATTCATGAAGTTTTACTCATGGAGAGAGAGGCTAGACTTTCCCGTGAGGCCTGGGGACGGTCGATGGATGCTAATGACATCGCCCGTTTTGAGGTGAGAGCACTGAGGACTACTGTATTGGCACAACAAATAGAGATTGCAGCCTAGTGAGCAGCCGACCGCGCTTCTTCTAGGATAAACTTGCTGAACACTAAGACTGATGAGTACACTAACAAACACAGGTCTGACAACACTGCAGGAGACAGTACGAGGACCCCTAGCGGTTCTAATCACAGCCTAAGATATCGGAGGATGCCGTTATAGCACTCTAGATTGGGTTCATGTTGCAAGCTATGTTGGAGATCTAGGCCTATACTAAAGCAATTACGGGTAACTTTGTAACGCCACCCAATTTTACATATAGCACGGAAGCTAATCAAGGGTATTCACTTCATGGCTACTACAATCAAAATCATAGTAAAAACGACTCCAAAAGAGACATTTGCGTACTCAACAAGATACATTATCATTCATCTTAGAATCAGAGTTTCTACCAAAGGAGAGTCCCAAACCAAGTCTACATACAATGTGAATGATAACAAGTTTTAGCCATCTTCAAGTCCATGCCACTCCGTGCCATAATTGCTCAAATTACCTGAGATAAACATGCGAAAAAGTCAACACAAATTGTTGAGTAAATTCATAGGTTAAAATGTAATAGTTAAATGACAAGTCCATCAATAAGCAATGTTATTAAATCAGGTGTTTAAGTTAATGCTTATAGTGTGATATTGGGTTACGTTGTTATACACCCGTTATTTGTAATAATTGTAACGAATACAATTATCATGGGAACATGGTATTGCATGTATAATGTTATGGTATAATTGCGTTATTGTCTCGTCTAAGCTCATGGCAAAATGAAAGCTGACGACCTTATCACAATCTTAACAGGGAAGGTTGATATAGCAAAATGATAGTAAACAGCCACGTCACGCAACCTGAGTAAATATGTCAAGTCTTAGGTAGATTGTACTCTAGAACTTTAGTTCAGAGAGTCTAATATTGTTATGAGTTTGATTGGAAAGTTTAGAATTATTATATCACCGTTCGGGCCATCATAATTCAGAAGTCATTCAGTAAACGTTTGAGGAGCTAGGGCACTTTAAATCGTAAACCCAATAACTCAGTCAGAACGTAATACCAAGATGAAACCCTTTAATATGAAGCTCCCTAGTATTGTGAAACGATATAATCGGTTTTAAGCGTTTTGATCAATATCTGGAAATGATAAGCACGACAAGCGTTAAATAAAGTTATGTCTTGTAATGTTTTGAATACGTTTTTATACTTTTTCAAAATGTTACATTTTAGACCCTTAAGAATGAAAAATGGCAAAATATACCCTTGGGGTTTGCACTTTTACAAGTTTGGTCCTTCTAGTTTAAAAGATGTACAAAGTAAACCTGTACAGTAGGAAAGTTACATAATAACCCTTATAGTTTATAACTTTGTGATAAAAATGACATTTTCAGTCCTTTTAGTTATAAGTTTCAGAAAGTTACGATACATACCCTTTGCATGGATAATATTTACAAAACAAGTCTGAATTGCCATGCAAGCTTATTTTAACATTCCAAAAGACATTTACAGATTATAGCTTATTAATATAAGCTAAAATATGAAGGTTTAACTTAACAAAAGTTTATATTAACGATTCGTTAAGCTAGAAATCTAAATGGGTCGAATTAGGGTTTTATAATGAAAACGCGTAGGTTTTTAATTCAAATTCCTTCAAGACTTGATAAAGTGGTTATAATAATATTAGTTAAGCATGTTAGGATAGATTATAACAACATTTTATCATATTAGCTCATAGATTCCAAGAAAAGACATGAAATTAGGGTTTTGGTGAACAATTTTGAGGATTAAAATGCAAGAATTGAGCATGATTGAAGTTACTAACAACCTTTAACAAGCGTATATGCGTGAGCATGCATCATATGAATAGCAAAAAGTAGTATAGTATGCAGGAAGTGGAACAACATAGAACCTAGGTTTGAGCTTATAGCTTGAAAACAGGTCAAAATGGGGACTTTTCGCTTCGTACGCCTAGAATAACGACTCCGGGGCTTCAAGGCTTCAATATTTCTCTTGATTATTGTTCTTAGTATCTCTTAGGAACTTATTGAGCAGAGATTTGCTGCCATTAAGGGTTATAGAAGAAGATGTGGGGTGTGCTTTGAAATGAAGGGGTTCGACCCCTTTATATAGTTGTGCGAGCCTTAGAGGCCAAGGAGAAAGAGACGAGGTGTCATGAATATGTTGTAGCTGAGTCGGGGAAGCTAGAATGATGATATAGAGGTCTAGGGTGGTAGAATAGGTGATGTGGAGGTGGTTTGCGGTGGTGATGAGGCGCGATAACACTTAGGCTCCAAGGAAGAGATTTAGGGCCAAGAGATGGAGGAAGTAGCATTGTAAGCTGCTTAAGAAGGTAAGTTGCTTAGTCATAAGGTGCTTGGTTGCAAAGGAAACTTTCAAAATGGGTTAGATTGCAAGAATAATGTATACGGGTTCCATTAGGGCTCTGTCTTAAGGTTTTTGGACTTGATTTTGAGTATACTTGGCTAAAAATGATGGATTACTGATCACAGAACTAGTTTAAGATTATTAATAAGATTTTGATAATTGTTCGGTTTAAAACTGGAAAAACGAGTAAATATGGATTCGCGGGTCAAAATAGGGTACGAAATTAGGTTTTTAAGCCATATTTTCGTGTGCAAATTGATTAAATGATCGATAGGTAAAGGGATTGTAAACTTTATATTAAAGTTTTACAACAAATTTGGATTGATGTTTCATAATCAAAATGTATAAAAATGAGTAACACGGGTCGATATATATTGCATTGAGGGTTCGCTAGGGTTTCACGATCTAATTCTCGGCCAATGTGTGTACTTAGAATTATGAAATGACGAGGAATTATGATTGGTTATATTGTAATTTAAGTTATTACAACTTTTAAAAAAAAAAAAAAAAAAAATTTTTGAAGTATTTGTTTCTTTATGGTTTTGGCGAGATTTAATGAATAGATCTAGACAAATTAAGAAAACGGTCTTAATTTATCGTATATCGTGCGCGCTTGGGTTAGGGTTTTCTAGACTTGCGATTTCTCTAATTTCCATGAAATGAGAATGAATATGTGATTGAAATGAAGTATATAACATTATTGTGTAACACTAGTATTCTTATAAGTCAAGCCAGACCCTAAAAGTCAAAGATTTAAATCGTCATTCAAAATTTCGAAAATTCTCGGATGTTACAAAAATGGCTATTTTGAAGATCATGCTTTATGATTTGTACATTATGCTTTATAAGACTTGTACTTGACTTGGAGGGAGTTTATATTTCAAATGAGATATTATTGTACATATGCTTTAGTAGCTTGTGCATTCACTTTAGATATTAATTCTTCATGAAATTAGGGTTTAGAGGCATACGATAATGGTTTAAAGCCTGTCTTGATATAACGTTGCGAATGGTACATTATAAGAGTAATGTACTTTGTAATAATGATATTAAGATATCTACTTGATATGTTATGATGTTTGCTTGACATATAAATATATATAGATGGCATAGGTGGGTTGCGTGAGCTCGTCTACTTTAGTTATGCAAGTTACATTGCATATTGAGATATTGGCAATGCAAGTAATGTAATAAAGCAAAAAATTTCCCCGTACAATTGTGATAATAGTAAAATAGATTTATTTTGCATTTGATGAAAATTCTGGGTTGTTATAGTCTCCACCCCTTAAAGAAATCTCGTCCCGAGATTTAGTCGAAATGCCGGAGAGATGTCAAGGAATTATTATGAATTTGTAAGAGAGTTGCTAATCATGTGGGATACAGATTTGGAAATGAACAGATGATAAAG
>BQNB010030828.1:0-54520 GCA_026074375.1 Tanacetum coccineum
TTCACCCAAAGTCACCACCCAAATATATCCCATCCGTTTCCGTTTCCATTAATGTTATCTTACACCTACACCCCACAACCCTTGAAAAGACATATTGGATAGTAATGAATAATGCTTGCGCCTAGCGGTGAAGGTATGATCTTTTACCATGCCTATGGTAATTTATATGCTATGACATGTAATGTGTGTTGATTTTCTGTTTCCCTATTATGTTATAATTTATTATACACCCGAGAGAAAGAGAGAATCCCAAACACTTATGTGAGGTGCAAGTATATACTTTTTGTGCTTTTAATTACGATGTCTAGAAGGTTGTGTTGTAAAATGCTTTTAAAGAGTAGGTTAAATGACCCTAACACTGCTATTGTCTAGGTATAAAAGCCTATTTGCTTAAGGACAAGCAAATCTCAAGTGTAGGGGTATTTGATGAGGTG
Organism: Tanacetum coccineum; assembly: GCA_026074375.1. NCBI lineage: Eukaryota > Viridiplantae > Streptophyta > Magnoliopsida > Asterales > Asteraceae > Tanacetum > Tanacetum coccineum. Next base: position 435 of record BQNB010030828.1, read on the forward strand.
TCATTTTATACACTATTTCGGGGCTATTTAGTCCCTTAAATCATGCAAATAAGCCCAAATTATGTGCTTAATTGTTTGTTTTCAGGTTTTTAGCATGTGGATGGCTTTTAGAGGAAATACACATGACTTGGGCTCATTTGGAGAAGAAACGGACAAGATTACGGACCTACACCAAATCTCACGATGACTTTTGCAAACAGTGGTTGGAGACGGCGTCACAAGCATAAAGCGACGCAGTCGTGATCAATCTAGTGACGACGTCAGGATTTTGGTGACGGCGTCAGGACGTGGCCGACTTAAAGAGGATCTAGAATCGTCTACGTGGCGACAGCGTCAAGAGCACAAAGCGACGCCGTCGCGTCGACAACTCTATAAATATAAATTCACTTTTTAGGGTTTTAGTGTATAACTTTTAGGATAATTTTTTATAACCCTAGGGAGACGAACCCTAATCGTTTTAGGAGCTTTATAGGTAGTTTTTAGGGCCTCAAAACCCTATTGTACTACCCTGAATCCATGTTTTAATCAAGTGAGGTATTTATCTTTAATCATTCAATATGTCCATGTGTTGTTTAATTAATTTATCTTCTTGCTTTATTCATAACATGCGAGGCTAAACCCTCATGTGTATTTATCTATGATTGCATGAAACTTAGGTTGTAGATCCTTTTGATGTTGCTTCTTGTTTATGATTGTGCGCGTTAGGCTTTAGAAAACCAACCTTTGTCTATATCGTTGTTGATATGTCTAGGGAAACGCGAGTAGTGTAGAAAGGATACCATCGGGTAATAGTCTTCATACTACCTTACTTGTGCGTTGCCTTAACGGAATATTAAATAGACGACGGGTTCGTGTAATCCGTTCATGCCCTAGGAAATACTTACACAGATCATCACAAGTGTGACAAAGCAACAGATCTAGGAGAAGCAATCTGAGGAGTAGTGCATGATTAGGTAAATACATTTACTTATCATAGAAGTTATCACCAGTAGAATAAATTATAATTAGTTTAGTTATTAGTTAAACAAACCAACCTCTCAACCCATAGATTTACATGCTTTCATAAAATATAAAAATACAAAAATAATCTTCTCTCAACCTCTAGAATTCTGTTAGACCGTGATCATAACAACCCCCCAGTCTTGTCTATACTACACTGTAACGATTAGGTACACTGCGTAGGGGATTGTAAAACTTCCTGTAGAAGTCCTGTGACCCTCAAATCAAGTTTTTAGCGCCGCTGCCTGGGGAATAGTTAGGTTTCGATCATAGTTTAACTTAGTTCTATTTGCTTGAATCCTTTCAAGTGAGAATTTAATTCCGTATATTAGCTTTCTCGTAGTCTATCTTTTCTTTGTGTTATTTGTTTCGTAATCCATTCTCGTCAACCACCATGGGAGACGCGAATCCTATCTGTACTCTTAGAGATTACTCCAAACCTAGCCACGAGGGCTACAGGAATACCATTGAGCTCCCCGTAGGGAACAACGTGGTACCTCTTCGATCCGACACCATCCAGTTGGTGCAAAACAGATGCTCATTCCACGGACTTCGGTCTGAGAATCCAAAACCAACACCTCAAGGATTTCCTAAAACTTGTGGACTCACTTGACCTTGATGGTGCAAATAGGGAAAGAACGCGCCCGTGTTTATTTAAATTTTCATTTCGCTATCAAGCTAAATTGGCTTGAACGTCTTCCAGCAGGATCCATCACCACATAGGAGGATCTTACTACTCGTTTCCTTGCTCAATTCTTTCCACTAGGAAGGACTGCAAAACTCCGTAATGATATCCTGATGTTCCAACAACATCATGGAGAATCTCTATCTGAAGCCTGGACTCGTTTTAAGGACTTACTCCAAAAAGTCCCTCATCATGGCATCGATCTTTGGCTCCAAGTCTAAATTTTTTTTGATCATGTCAATCCCGTCACAAGACGAACCATTGACAAATCTGCCGGTGGTAAGCTTCGTGACAAAAACGCCGAAGAATCCTAGGCATTATTAGAGGACCTCGCCCTGTATGACAACAAAAGTTGAAACAACCCATGGGATTTTTCTAAGCCAGTCAAGGCAATCGCTTTGCCTTAAGATGTCCCGAGTACATCTGACCGCCGCCTCATCAAGCTCGAAAATCAAGTCCAACACTTGATGGAGCTCATCTTGCTCCGACACAAACTACTCAAGTAAACAAAATCATTATCTCATGTGAAATCTGTAATGGTCCCCACGACACTCAGTATTGCATGGAAGACCCTGAACAAGCCTTTGTTGAATATGCATCCTCGCATACCGACGAAGCGGGAGGTAAGTGGTATACTTTTAAGCCCGAGCAAAACAATCTTGGTGACACCTACAATCCGTCATGGAGAAGTCACCAAAACCTTAGGTGGAAACAACCTCAAAATTCTCAAAATAACTTTTCAAACCCACCTATTCCAACCCAACGGTTCCATCCCGAACCGTTCCTTCAACAACAATCCTTAAAATTTTAACGATCAATCAAATCTCGAAGGATTGGTGTCCAACTTTATGGCATCTCAAGACGCTAAATTGACTAAGTTTGAAGCCGATTTCAAACAACAACAAAGCGAGATGACCAACAAAATTGACACAGTGTTGAAGGCCATCACCGATCGATTGGCAAGATCACTTCCTAGCAACACGGTTAAGAACCCGAAATTGAATACCTCTTAAGTTTTGTTTGCTCGTTCTTACCCTACTATAGATCCTCAATGCTCATAACACCCCTCTACTTCAATCATTGCTATCAAAACATGTTCCAAGGAGGCAAACATATCCCAAACAAGCCAGCTACAACCCGGGATGAGGATTGGAATGCAACAACCAGAAGAACCTGAACCAACTCTTGAAGATGAATTCCATCATTTGCATCTTAACCTACCGGTTCTCGAAGTCCTAGCTCACGCTCCAATCTATAACGCAATCTTGGATAAATACGTGGAGAGCCTAGAACTAGGCAAAAACGGATCAACATTCGTCCAAGGAGAAGTATCTGCGAAGATGGAAGATCCAGGGCTATTCACTCTACCTTGTAGATTAGGGGATTCAAAACCCTTCAACACCTTAGCTGACTTAGGATCATGTGTAAACATAATCCCACTATACATCTTCAAAAAGCTTAACATAGGACTATTAGAAGAGACTAGCCACATCTTCAGGTTGGCTGACATAACCAAATCTTACCCCGTAGGAATTGTCAAAGACTTAGAAGTCCATATAGGAAAACTGAAACTATTAAATGATTTCTATGTAATCAACTTGAAGAAAGACCCCGAAACCCCTTTGTTTGTAGGAAGAGGATTCCTTGCAACTGCCAATGCAGTTATAGACTGTAGGATGGCCAAAATAACAGTGGGAGAAGGAGTCACTAGATCAGTTTTAAGAGTAAAAGGAGTCGACTTAAGTGAGGAGGAAGCACCATATTGGACCACGCTTGGAAAAGGGAATCATACAAACCACGCCCTAGCTCGAATGGAATAGGCGCAGAAATCCCTTACTATGCTAGGAAAGACTTCTTAGATTGCCACTTGCCCAAAGAATGGGAAATTGCTAGAGATGTTGAGATTAATGCTTTTAAGGATGTCCTTGTATTTAGAAGAATGGTGGAATTTTTAGGAGCTATACCCATAAAACTCAAGAGTAACATGTGGGAATCAGAGGACTTAATTAACAAACCAATAAACTGGAACAAACCACCTAAAATGGAGATGGGGCATGGCATGCCAAGATTAGACTCATTGATCTAGATGGAGAAGAGTTTACCAAAACTCTACAATCAATCCCCACCACTAGAAAGCTCTCAGAGAGAGAAAGTCCAAGGGAAATCATCGACTTGGACCACTTCTACGACACTTAGCGTGTGACTTCGAGTCTAGCTACAAGACTTATAAATAAAGAAAAGCGCTTTTTAGGAGGCAACCTAATATTTACTTTTCCCACATATTAGGAGTGTCTTGTGTTTTAATTCTTTATTGTTTGTTTTATTATGTTTGAATGAATTTTGTAATCATGCTTTGTTTGTTTGTAACTTCGCCTTATTTTCACTCAGATGTATTTTGCAACAAAATAAGTGTGGGGAAATATCCTATTTTAAGAACCAATTCAAACATTTAAAAAAATTGTTTAGATTAATTCGCGTTAGTTTCGAGTAATATGATAGTAATGATTAATTCTAAGTTTTTTTGCAGTGCTTTCTTCAGATTTAACTAATAAAATTGCATGCAGGAAATTTCTCATTAAAAACGAAGAAGAATTTTTCACAGACGCTGGAGACGGCATCAGGATTAACACCCGACGGCGTCGCGTCTCCAATAACGTGCAAATTCGAATTTTTTAGTATTTCTGAAAAATAAATTATGCAATGTTTAAAATTTGTAATTTTTTTATAAACCTGCATAAACCTATGATTATATCATAACTTTCATCCTATCTTTACTACTTTCATAGAGTCAAAACCCTAAACTCTCATTGTATTTATATATATCCCGCCGATTTTATGCTTGGTATAGTTGTCTTTGTCTTTGATTACAGGTTATATTTGACAAGAAGAAGCTTGGAAGTTCTTAGGAAGTTTTCATTGGACGATTCTTAGAGGATGATTTAACTAGTTATCGCATGTTTCTTCTCCATTATTGAGCAAACCAGGGATTACTAGTTTCTTTTACTTTTTTTCTTTTCCCTTTATTCGTTTTTACGGGTACTTATATAGAACATTGAGGACAATGTTCAACTTAAATGTAGGGGGAAATAAGCCTTAGAAACTATTCTTTCATTTGCCATTTGCTTTGTCCTTAAAATGATGAGTAATATATCAAAACATAGCATAAAAGGTAATTTTGACCAAAATTTAAAATTTTTTATGACACATACCAACGAAAACCGAGTATTAATAGCGTCTCACGGATAGGAATTTATATGACTAGCACAAAAACCCTCAGAATTCCACCCAAAAAATGTGAGGTTCGCCTTTAGATCCATAGGAATTTAGGTATCCATTATTGATACCCAAGATGATTCTACCTTTAGCAATTTGGAGTTAAGGTTAGAATGCAGACATATGTGTCTATTCTGTCGTTATAGATGTGTACGTATGATCTTAGTCACCTTTTATTAGACATTGAGATCGGTTTGAAATCATATGAGTGTAACGATAGTATATTAAATTCTAGAACTTGTTTTTGTGATGCATTCCGAGACCGCATAGTGAGTATTAGAATTTGCTTGATAAGAGCCACTTGGATTAACCCATGTTTTAAACCTGTAATTGTTATGATGGTCACACCGATCATATAATTATCCCACACCCTTGCCATGCACTCATTATTAGTGCAGGATACCCCTAGTACAACCCTCCGAGCCTATCCTTTTTCATGGTTCTCATAATTTTCTAGTTAAGCCAGACTACTAATGAAGAGCATTGTCACCCTTAAACCAATTGTTACACCCAAATCGCCTTAGCCTACCTTGTATGTACTCGCTTTTAGTACATTATTGTTTTAACCCAAGTTAATTATTGAGTACACGGATGCTAAGTCCTTATCCTTGTAAATACAGTTTTGGGACGATCGGGATTAATGGTAGTATTTATTTTGCCAAAAAATGGGGAAGAAAAGTTAAGTCAATACCCTCATATGTTTGTCAAATGATCTCCATGTTATGTTGATGCATCTCAAATCAGGTCATTAGTTAGATTGTAAATAATTGAGTATGTAAAAATTCAAGTGTAGGGGTGCATCTATAAGCCCTAAGTGATTTATTATGTTATAAAATAAAATAAAATAAAACAGAAAAGAAAAAGAAAAGAGATTAATGTAGAGTTATGTAGAGTTTTTATATCTTTGTCCGAGTTCTTGGCTTAGCAACCAAACCAACGTGTATTCGTATAAATAATTAGCTAACCCTTTCACTCCAAATTCACCCAAAGCCACCCAAATGTATCCCATCCGTTTCTGTTTTCGTTAATGTTATCTTACACCTACACCCCACAACCCTTTAAAAGACCTCTTAGATAGTAATGAATAATGCTTGCGCCTAGCGGTGGAGGTTTTATCCTTTACCAAGCCTATGGTAATTTATATGCTATGACATGTGGTGAGTGTTGATTTTCCGTTTCCCCCATTATGTTATAATTTATTATAAACCTGAGTGAAAGTGAGAATCCCAAACACTTATGTGAGGTGCTAATATATACCTTTCGTGCTTTTAATTACGAGGTCTAGAAGGTTGTGTTTTAAAATACTTTTAAAGAATAAGTTAAATGACCCTCATATTGCGATTGTCTAGGTAGAAAAGCCCAATTATTTGAGGACAAGCAAATCCCAAGTGTAGGGGTATTTGATGAGGTGTCATTTTATACACTATTTCGGGGTCATTTAACCTCCTAAATCATGCAAATATGCCTAGATTATGTGCTAAATCATTTGTTTTCTGGTTCTTATCACTTGGATGGCATTTGGAGGAAATACACGTAACTTGGGCTCATTTGGAGAAGAAACGGACAAGATTACGAATCTACACCAAGAACCATAAAGAATTGTGCACTCAGAGCTGGAAGACGACGTCACACCCATAAGGCGACGGCGTCACGACATTCATGGTGACGACGTTAGGAATTTAGCGACGGCGTTGGGACGTGGCCGATATAAAGAGGATCTAGAATCATCTACGTGGCGACGGCATCAGGAGTACAAAGCGACGCCGTCGCGTTGATATCTCTATAAATATAAAGTCGTTTTTAGGGTTTTAAGTGTGTACCTTTGGGATAATATTATATAAACCTAGAGAGACGAACCCTAGTCGTTTTAGCAGCTTCATAGGTCATTTTTAGGGACTCAAAACCCAATTGTACTACCTTGAATCCATGTTTTAATCAAGTAAGGTTATTTTTCATTAATCATTCAATATGTCTATGTGTTGTTTGATTAATTTATCTTCTTGCTTTTTGTATAACATGCGAGGCTAAACCCTCTTTTGTATTTATCTATGATTGCATGAAACTTAGATTGTAGATCCTTTTGATGTTGCTTCTTGTTGATGAATGTGCGCATTAGGCTTTAGAAAACTAGTTTTGACTGCATCGTTGTTGATATGTCTAGGGAAACAAGCGTAGTGTAGAAAGGATACCATCGGTAACAGTCTTCATAATACCTTACCCATTATATGGTTGATCCCTCTTAAGATATTTCACATGCATTTAATATACTCTTAGGGGCCTTGTAATAGTCTTCATACTACCTTACTTGTGTGTTGCCTTAACGGAATATTAAATAGACGGCGGGTTCATGTAATCCGTTCAGGACCTAGGAAATACTTACACAGATCATCACAAGTGTGATAAAGCAACAGATCTAGGAGAAGCAATATGAGGAGTAGTGCATGATTAGTTAAATAAATTTACATATCATAAAAGTTATCACCAATAGAATAGATATTAATTAGTTTAGTTAATTAGTTAAACAAACCAACCTCTCAAATCGTAGATTTACTTGCTTTTATAAAATATAAAAACACAAAAAGAATATTCTCTCAACCCCTAAAATTCTGTTAGACTGTGATCAAGCCTTCCCAACCTATTCCCCTAGAGAACGATAACAACCCCTGAGTCTTGCCTATACTATATTACAACGTTTAGGTACACTGCCTATGGAGTTGTAAAACTTCATGTTGAAGTCCTACGACCCTCCACATTAATTATTATGGGCGATCCCTTCTTGATCTGAGTGGTCTTCCATTCAAATACATTTCCCAAAGTCTCATCTGATCCCGATGCCTCAAACATTCTCTAATGTCTTCTTCATAGAATCGTAAGTATTCAGCATCAGCATCACTGGGACTTGGGTTAGCATATCCATACTTCACATCTTTGTTATACTTTTCTAATCCTTCCAAAACCCTATTTAATGTTGCATCATAGAACTTATGAATTTCTTTATGAATCATCACTCTCTTTTCTTTCTTGCTATTCTGGTATATCATACCAATAACAGGTCTAAAGGTAATGTTGAACAGTTCTTCTTTCTTAATGTCAGGGAATGTGATTGTTGGTGCAATGAGATTTACTTTCTGCTAGTAGCTCTCCATGCCAAGATGGAAATCATAAACTCTTTCCAAGATGATGGTAGCTCTGATAAAAACAACCAATGATCCTAATAACCCAGTTTCTTTGTAATCCTTCACTTTATCATTAATGCACAACAAATACATATCTTCAATGTCGTTCTTGCTAAGATACTTATAGTCTGGTTTAGTGATTGGATCAATCTTTCCATTAGCTCTTCTCACTATGATCTCTGTTATGAACTTGTGTTCATGACCCAATTCATATGTTGTTCTGATGTTTTTAACAGTCTTTGACTCTGAGTAAACTTCATGAGGATTGTCTCTTAGCTACTTCTGCCTTCTAATGTGATCTTGCTTTACCCACATATTCTTCCAATGTTCAACACCATATCGAGCATAAAGATTAAACTTTCTAAGACGTTTACTTACCCATCTTGAAGTTTATTCTTTAATATCATCATCAGGAAATGGAACTGCAGGATACTTGTGTAATGACAGAATATCTTTCTTTGGACCTGAGTTACCATGCTTTGAGTAGAATTGGTCTTGATTCAACAGAGTCATTGGTGGAGCTTTTGGTTCTCTTTGACAGCTATGAACAACTAGGCTTTCTTCTTTGGAGTTGGCAGAGTCAATCTTTCTTTCTTGCTTTCCTAAACAATGTTACTCTTGAGATAGTTCTGCATCTGGTCAACATGATACTTATGCTCTTCTCCTGAATTGCATCTTTGTCTCAACATCTCATCTATAGTTTTTTGTAGTTGAGCTTTATCAATCTCTCTACACATCTCTTCTAGTAGTCTTGTGATACTTTATCATCAGGGATTTCATCATCATCTGTTCCAACATCTTCCATCTAGGCATCAAATTCATCTAATTGTTCTTGAGAACCTAAGCCTGACAAATTTGGTTCTTGTTCCATAGCTTGTCCAGACGACGATTCTCTTAATAAATATGTTCCATGCTAAGATATTTTCTGCCTCTTCGCACTACTCTCCCCCTTAATATAAGCATTATCATCTTAATAATCATCATGATCTCTTGGGCGAATGGCAGAAGGTCGACAAGCTGTGGCAGTTGTGATCTTCTAAAACTTGATCTTTAGAGACAACCAAATGGCTAGATCAGCATTACGAAGTTGTTTATCATCTCTCATCATTAGATAAAGTTGGTTAAGATCTTGAGCATTAGCTTTTGCAGTTTGTGTTGGATGAACATAAAGGGTGTTTTTTGACCTAAAATCCCGCAAGAGTGAATCAACCTGTGGAGGAATATGGTTAGCAATAGCATCATTAACTTGTGAAATAACCTCAACATAAAGATTATCTTGTTCCTTCTTAATGGCCTCAGAAATCATTGCTGCTACTTTAGCTTGAATCTTTTGTCTTTCTAATTGTAGTCCTTCAGCAACATATATTATAACACTCGTCTTAGTAATCTTATTGACCTCTTTGTTAACCATTGAAGGAAGCATTTCCTTTAAAGCTTCGTATAGCATTGCGGAAAGCTGGTTGAAGTTCTCCTTGAGCATGAATGTTTTCGTTAAATGTCCAAACAACAAACCATAACAACTACCCATCTGGTGAATAAAACTCTTGCATCGTCTGAAACGTCCTATTTTGGGTTTTGGTAAGGATGATGAAGGTGTGGATGATGAAGGTGTACGATTAGTAACTGTTAATTCCTGGAGTTTCTCCTTATCCGTAGATAAAGGAGCATCTTTAATATAGACCGTTAATTCTTGGAGTGTCTCCTTATCCGTAGATAAAGGAGTGATGACATCAAATAACGTCTATTTTATAGCATCATTTATACCAGCTAAATTGCTCGTTTTACATTATTTATGCAAGAATTGATACTTAATTACTTATATTTATGATTTGCAGTAATTATCGAGTAAAGAGTAAAAGTTAATCAAAAGGTACGCATTTTGGAGCTTAAACGAAGAAATCATGAAGAGCAGTGTTCTGACTACCTATACGCCTTATCCACAAAGTATGTGACGTATTCGTGCCCTAAACTTCACTCAGCATCTACGAAGGAAAGATCTATACGCCGTATCCAGATGAAGTCATACGCCGTATTCTGGAGTATAATAATCGTGAAGCCCACACCAAGTTACCCCTATAGGCCGTATTGATACCTTTTAATACGGCGTATCGACTAAATTCCAAAATCTGTAAATACCGAACCCTAATATAAATTTTAGAGAGACAAAATACTGAGAAGAGGCATTAACCACAAAGTTTGATTTTTAGAAGAGAAGAGAAGCCAAGAAGGTCCTGCAAAGCACTTCAATCCATAGGAAAACCCTTGTAATTTCTATATTCTAAATACGCATTTGGTTTTTTGTATCATTTAATTTAATTATCGTTTAGTTTACTTTAATCGTTCATCTATGACATTTGTATAGTTACAATAGCTATTGGCTAATACCTTTAGATATTAGTCATGTTATGATAATTTAATGTTTGGTTTTTGTTTATTTAGATTGTATGCTTATTCGTTGAGAGTTTTTTTATGTTTATCAATTTATACTCGTTTACGTGCTTAAGTATGCAACCTATCATTCAACTGTATCTAGGAATACAAATAGAGCGTTAGCTAGAGTCCGGGATGGTTCTCCATATAAGCAATTTATATATCTAGAGTAATTAGATCATAAATATTAACCTGTCTTTGCCATTGGTTTAGTGAATAGGTAGACTAGAAGGTGACCTAGGACTAACAAATAACATTCTAATTTCTTGGGTAAAGATCTGGACAGTGGACTACTAGTATATAAAGAGCCGTTAAGTAGTAAGTTAGTAAAGTCTCGTTGAGCTAGGATTCTATATGATCACCATTATTGTCTCCTAAGATAGATTATAATCAACAATGAATGCTTTATGCGGATGTGTTTAATTGTGACAGAATTGGAGCATCTAGGGTTTAGGAAGAAGTACCGCTAAAATCTAGGAATGATATGTCACCAACGAGATAAGACAATCATTGCACTTATAAATGAAACTTGCGTTTTATTAGATTAAACATGGTTAGTACGTTATCCTTACATTAGGCTTGACCACTTCTTTATCTTCTGTCTATCAGCTTGTATGTGTTAATCGCCCTCATCTTAGTTTAAGTAAACCAAAACTTATGCCAGTCTCTCAGGCTAAACCCACCCCCTTGCGTTAGTTTAGGTTTAACTTAGATTTAACATAGGATTAATTAGGACTAACTTAGATAACTAAAATACTGATAGACTTAAGTGTTAACACTCGCTCTTAGTGATCGACACCCTAATTACCAACGAACCTACAATTGATCGGGTACACTGCCCGTTAGTGTTTTAGGTAAAGTCAGCAAAATATAAATAGTAAAACTTGAACAATAAATTACCTACGCACAACGACCACATCAAGTTTTTGGTGCTGCTGTCGGGGCGTGAGTTTGCTTAATTCTTGTTAATTAGTATTTTTAGTTTAGTGTAATTTTTTGTATAATACTGTATTTTTTATTGTTTGTGTCAGTAGATTAATTTGCATTGTAAATTTTGCACATTTGTGTTTTTCTGCATTGTTTTTTTCTTTTCTGTACCTGTTCTGATTGAATAACCGATACGGCGTATTCATCTCATTGAATACGGCGTATCACCTTTTGTAGTCAGTACAATGTATTCATATTCAATCGATCAATACGGTGTATTCAGTCAATTGAATACGACGTATTGACCATCTCATACAACAAGAAAATTTATTTTTTGTATTCCATTCTTGTTTTTAGTTTTTTGTATTTTCTTTCTTCAGAGCCCATCCTACTAATTTTTTATCCTCTGTTTCAGGTAGTGCATCACCAGGAGTTCGAACAAAGAGCTCGTTACACCTTACGATGAACCAGAACGAGTACTATGTTCAACAAGGAAGCTTTTCAAGACAACGAGTCTTAACTATTCGAGTTCACAAGAATTTGATTTGTTTTCTAATCCTGAAGATTAGTTTGAAGAAAAAAAAACACAGAAACAATGAGGGAACCAACTATGGAGGAATACATAACTGAGATCCGAAAAGATTATGGATTGGGAATTGCTAGACTAAAAGTTAATTAGAAAGCTAGGTTTGCATTAAAGAGGCAATTTCTCAATGAATTGCGTGATAATGCTTTCAGTGGAACAAATGGAGAGGATACAGTGGAACATATTGAAAAAATTCTTAAGACAGTTGATTCACTCGACATACCCAATGTAACTTATGATCAACTTAGACTTCGCATATTCCCTATCTCATTTATTAGAGCTGCAAGTGAATGGTTGATGGAAGAAACCGATGGTTCAATTACTACTTGAATAGGTATGGCTGAATTTTTTTTGGGAAATACTATCCACCTTCTCGTACTGGCAAAAAGATGAAAGCTAATGAAGTTAACACAACATTCAAGTGGTATCCAACTAATATTGTATTCAGGAATTGGTTAGCTTCAAAATTTTGCAACCATAAGATCATAGATCGACATACTAAGAATGCTTTATGGGATTACTAGAGAATAGGAGATGATAAAGAGGTGATGGTCGATGATGAACTTTCTAATCCTGGAGATGAGAACTTGATTGAAGAAAATGAGATTGCTCAAATCTTTAGGATCAAAACCAACATATTCCACTTCGAAACACTTTCATGTGAAGCATTCAAGGAATTTAATTATCTACTTAAGATTGATGTCGATGTGCTTACTAAAGATATACATGCATTTAAGACATATGAAGAATATAAAGATGATTGGATCTACGAGTGGAACAATGGAATACCATGGGTCGATGAAAAACCATGGATTGATGAGGGGGTCTGGACCGAACCTGCTGATAATATTGATACAAAAGTAGGCATGCTGAATGGCCTACTTGCAACTGGAAGGAGGATGGATATTGAAACACAAGAGACTTACCTGGATTGATTCGAGAAGGCAACTCAATTCGCTATCAAGATTACCAGTGGTATGATGCATTAGAAGATATTGATTTGAAGAACGAAGCCTTGATTAATAAAACTATCTTGGAAAAATTAATGAATGAGGAGGAAGAATCAAGTGATGATGCTTGGAGCCATTATTTGCCCATTGACGAATGGAAGGATTATGAGCATACTACTTACATTAAAACCGATTTCTAATCAAAACACTTATAATAATGTTTGTCAAACAATCATGGATCATAACGCAGAAAAAGCAAAACAAGGATGGTTTGATGAACACGAGCTTATGGGAGATGACGATGATGACATCGGTGATTTAGAAGACTAATTGATTCATAAAGACCCTCCTTACTATGTTAACGAAGAAGAAGAAAAATCAAAAGAAAAAAGATGCAAGCTACTTGGAATTCCTTACGTAAAACCACCAACATGCAAATCGGAGAAGTTCGAGGTAGTTAAATATTCGTTCGGACTGGCTGAGAAATATGTCGCTATCAAGGAATACGAATATGACATTTGGGTCCAAACCGAAGATAACGTATCTCAAGTATACCAAGATATTTTCCGAAAGAAGGACGAAGGATGGTCCGTGACACGTACCAAGTGAAGCTGGAAACAAGTCTAACTTAAAGACTAGTCTGTAAACAAAAGTGCTTACCCGGAGACAACCCGAAATGTATTTTCTAGTTTTTTTCGAGTCTCTGTTCCCAGGTAATCAATACGGAATATCCAAACTCTATGGATATGGCGTATTGAACCCGCGTGGACGTTATCCATTTTATTTTCCTGCACTTTTAAAAACATTATTGTCAGACTTGTCGATAAGGCGTATTCGTTAAACGAATAGAGGGTATTTGACCTCTGACCCGTACTTAGGATTTTTAATACATGTCTCAATACGGCGTATCCTGAAATATGGATACGGCATATCGACTTCCTGTATATTTTTAGTTTTTTGTTTTTTGTTTTCTAACCAACGATTATTCGAAGATAGAATTGCACTTGTTTTCTTATACTTAAAACAGGAACCAACTGAATGTGATGAAAGAATTTGGTGTGCTTATTTTCTGTAATTCTATATGGGTTGTAGTCATGCTGGTATTCTGACGCATTTACAACACACATACTTGCTCATATACGCAACATGGAGGATAATACCGAGCAAATCTCAGGAGAGTTTTCTATTTTAATTCGTTAATTTCTTGTTTTTCATGTTATATATACAACGAGGTCATTGTATATCTCAAGTGAGGGGAGGAGAATTAGAACACTTACTTGTCCTTATTTTCACATTAATATGCCTAATTTATGCTTAAATTTAAAAAATAATTAACATACTTTTGTGAAATTATTAGTTACATTACTCGCACGCATAACCCTTAATTCCATATTGTGAGGATTTAGCCTATTCTGTTTCTCAATTTTTACCCCAAATTCTACACAAAAATGAGTGTGTCGGTGACTGTAGTAAACTTTAAGATTTGACTTGGTATACTATTTGAGACCACAATAATAAGTGCTATTTTAAGTAGATGGAGTGACCTTTCTAAAATGGTAAATTTCTAGGATTACACTAAAAAGCCTATACATATTGTGATATTAACTAACCACACCGGTTAGTTAACCCCCGTATAAACCCTTTTGTTTACTCTCATCTTTAGAGTAAGATACCCCTAGAAAAACCTGGTGAGCCATTCCTTTCATTTTCTTACACCACCAAATATTTGTTTCGTTACACCCTTACACCTTAGCTTGCCCTCTAGATTAAGTCCTTATTCGGTTGCTAGTTGCTTTTGAGTAAAAGTATGTATTTCCTGTGTTAATGTGCGTATTTTCTATTTATGGTTAGGTCGGAAAGTTGCACAATGCAATAGGAATGTGAAAGTAGTGTATTTGTATTTTTCGTGTGTTTGCTACTTTCACTAGTATAATCGGAAATAGAATCCAAATTTATCATGTTCGTGAAGTGGTGAAATTTTACACCCAATTTTGTTTTCTAGTGGTTAGTAAAAAATAGAAAAAAATAGAAAGAATACAAAAAGAGAAAAAAAGGAAAAGTTTGTGATATAATCGGTTCGTCTAAAACCTAACCGATTCTTTTATTTATGATGATTAATTATTCCTTGGTACGTGTTATAAACCAACGATGTAAAGTTATGTTGTATATTATTATTTTTAGTTGGTCGCAATATAAACCAGCTATTTACTTTTTGTATCAAGTGGTAGATATCGCCACTATTGTTGTATATTATATTATGGATGATTAGGAGTTGGTCGTTACGGGAACGCCAACTATGTTGTTTTTATTGATCTATGATCAAGACATCCATGAGTCTAATTCATGTCTACCCAAAGCGTGAGTTTCTGTGTTAAACCGTGAGTTAGTCTATTATTTTGTATCTTTTTCATGGGCATGGTCGGGAAGTAGCTAGCAACACTGTTCCTTATTTGTTTAGACTTAATCTATTTTTTTTGTTCTTTTTATTTACACCAATTTTATATTTCCCATACCTAATCACTAACCTTTGGTTTGCTCGAATGAGGTAGTGAGCAATCACATGTATCTCATTCATGGATTTGAATGTGCATATGTGGATTTGTCGCCCTTGTTGGTGTATTACTGTTGGTAAAGGATTACAAGTTCCATACCCTATATTGTTCTTCATCCTAACCTTTGGTTTTACTCAAATGAGGGAGTGAGCAATCATATGTATCGCGGTCATGGAGTTGGGCGTGTATATATGGTTTTGTCGCCCTTGTTGGTTTACTACTATTGGTAAAGATTACTAGTTCTATTCTTTAGCTTATTCGAGTTAAGGAGTGAGCAATCACAAGTGTCGCAGTTAAGGATTTGGGCGTGCATTTGTGGTTTTGTCACCTTTTCAGGAATATTGGTATCGATAGAGATTAGAAAGAATGATCAAACCCTTAAACCTTAACCCAATTTACCTTTTTAGACTTGTTACTCCTTAGCTTTAGTGGTGGAGATATATATCCTTGCCAAGCTTATGATAGAATACTCGTCACAACCAAGCAAGTGAGCAAATTACTTAAATGTTACCACATAGATTAGTTGAGTGATTTGAGTGTTTTCCTATTTCGTAAGGTATTTGGTTGTGTTTTAGTAATTAAACAAAAAAAATTCTTAAAAGAAAAATCTTTAACCTTGGTTTGGGATACATTTTCATAAGTTTTCTAAAGGCTACTTGAGGACAAGTAGGATTCAAGTGTGGAGATATTTGATGACATCAAATAACGTCTAATTTATAGCATCAACTATCCTAGATAATTATCTATGCATGAATTGATACTTAATTTCTTATATTTATGATTTGCAGTAATTATCAAGCAAAGAGTGAAAGTTAATTAAAAGGCACGCATTTTGGAGCTTAAACGAAGAAACAATGAAGAGCATTGTTCTGACTACCTATACGCTGTATCCATCAAGCAAGATACGGCGTATCTGTGCCCTAAACTTACTCAGCATCCACAAAGGATAAATCTATACACCGTATCCAGATGAAGCCATACGCCGTATTCAAGTACAAGTCATGGAATATTCTAGAGTATAATAATCGTGGAGCCCATGCCAAGTTACCCCTATACGCGGTATTTAACCTTTTCAATACGGCATTTTGACTAAATTCCAGACTCTGTAAATACCGAATCCTAATACGATTTTTAGAGAGACAAAATACCGAGAAAAGGCATTAACCACCAAGTTCGATTTTCAGAAGAGAAGAGAAGCCAAGAAGGTCCTGCAAAGCACTTCAATCCACAGGAAAACCCTTGTAATTTCTATACTCTAAATACGCCACAGGAAAACCCTTGTAATTTCTATACTCTAAATACGCGTCCGGTTTTTTTGTATCGTTCGATTTAATTATCGTTTAGTTTACTTTAATCGTTCATCTATGACATTTGTATAGTTACAATGGCTATTGGCTAATACCTTTAGGTATTAGCCATGTTTATGATAATTAGTGTTTGATTTTTGTTTATTTAGATTGTATGCTTATTCGTTGAGAGTTGTTTTATGTTTATCAATTTATACTTGTTTACGTGCTTACGTATGCGACCTATCATTCAACTGGATCTATGAGTACAAATAGAGCGTTAGCTAGAGTCTGGGATAGCTTTCCATATAAGCAATTTATATATCTAGAGTAATAGGATCACAAATATTGACCTGTCTTTGCCCTTGGTTTAGTGAATAGGTAGACTAGCAGGCTATGCAGTTATCTCGGTCAGATTTCAAATATCGTTCAAGGATCGAGATTTGAACTATCGGTTATCGCGGTGAGATATCCGTTTTTATATTATCTAGAATATTAAATGTATATATTAAATATATATATATATGTTTTTTAATATTTTTTTATATTTAATCTGCAAAATTTGTATATCTTTAATAATTTTATTAATGGTTTTATTATTTTTAATTATATATATTATGCATATGCAAGATATATAAACCATACTTGTACTATCTGTTACTATAGTTTAAAAAAGGCAGAAATTTTTTAACATATTTAAGTAGCAATCTCAAGACTCTAGTCAAACCAACTATGTCACCCACGTGATACATAACAAATAGTAGTATTTTTTATCTCTACTTTCTCTCTCCATGTGACATTGTCTTCTCCATTCAATAACATTAAATTTGCAGTTTGAAGTTTGCTTTATCCAAAATCTGTTTCACAAAATATCAATTCAATACTTAATATAGAGAATAAAATTCCATTAAATATGCAGATTTTTAGGGGGGCCATGACCCACCCCGCCCTCACTATGCTCCGTCCAGCCTCCTTCACCTTCTTCATTCTTTCTCTTTCATCTTCTTCATTCTTCCCATCACCAAGAAAAAGAAGTGGGCTCCCAGAAAAAAGAAAAAAAAATCTAAAAACAAGATTTTTTTATCTCACCGATATCCGATATCAAAATCTCGGTAAAATCTCGTCCAATATCGTCGAGAATATTGGTTCTGATATTTACCACCGATATTTGGAACTGAGATCTTTTCTAGGTCCGAGATCTGAGATCTCGACAAGATCTCGCTGAGATATCGCCGAGATTAACTGCCCAGCTAGCAGGTGACCTAAGACTAACAAATAACGTTCTGATTCCTTGGGTAAATATTCGGACAATGGACTACTAGTATATAAAGAGCCGTTAAGGAGTAAGTTAGTAAAGTCTCGTTGAGCTAGGTGACAATGAGATACTCAACCTTTTATATATATTAAATATAATAAATATAAATATATAAATATATAATAAGAGTCACAATGTAGAAAATCCGGAAGTAAGATTCCCGGGTCGTTATCCCCAACAAGGAATGCAATTAAAAGTCGAGAGTCGTTTTGACATTTGATGCTTGAATGGGATCAAAGATTTTGATTGGGTTTTCTAAATCTACGGGGAAATTAAGGCAATTTAAACTAAAAACAATTAAGGCATACAAATTTAAACTAAAAATGCAAACAGGAATCCTAAAAATGCAACGTAAAACCCTAATTTATCAAAATTAATTCCTAAAATGATCTCTTTTACTTTTATAAGTCCTAATTAACTAAACCATAAGAACTAAGAAAACTAGACCAAAAACGAAAGTGATTTAAGCTTAAAAACACGAAAAACGTGAACGGGATTCAATCATGTTCTTTAAAAAATCAAATTTTGCAATTTTAACCCTACGAGAGCAAATCTAATTTTCCTAGGTCCTAAATGTTAAAAAGAAATTTTCTAAAAAAGAATTATATTTTTTTGACTTTTTTAAAATTTTTTATGAATTAAAAACGATTTTAATGAAATTAAATGATTAAAAATACTAAACTAATTATAAAAATTCTAAAAAAATCCTGAAAAGTGCATTGAACAGTGAAGAATTTAATAAAAATAAGGGTGAGAAAACAGCTTATCAAATAAGCTGTTAAATAAGCTAAAACAGCTTATTAAGCAAATGGGCTCAAAACGTGTATAACTAATTGATTTTGCAAGATAAAACCGAAAAAGACCCAAGGGCGAGTGGTAGAGTGTGTTGTGTGTAAAAATGTTTGATGAGTGGGTAGAGGTCCCGGGTTCGAGCCCTGCTCACCTAGGACTTTCCCCAACTCCCAAATGTTTTTTTAATGCCATTTTTTACAACTTTTTAAAGGACTTAAAAATAAGCAACTTTTACAAAACCATTTTTTATATAAGCCAAAAATAAGCACAAAATTAAGCTGTCAAAGTGACAGAATAAGCTAAATTACACTAAGAGATTAATTGCTAACTGTTAAGCTATTTTAAGCACTAATAAGCAAATGAAAACTCAAAATAAGCTAAGACAGATAAAAGGCTATATCTAAAAAACATTTTTGAACAAAAATGAGCAATTAAAATAAGCTAAAATGACAGAATACTAAAAAGGCTTAAAAACTTAAGATTTTTAAACTAAAAGGCAAATAAGCTCTAAACTAAAAGAAAGAAGCTAAAATGGATTTAAACTAACCTAATAAGCTATACTAAACCTAAATTAAGCACATGCAATAAGCAAATAAGCCTAAATAAGCAAATGAGCTTTTTGGCCAAACTATTAAGCAAACAGCCAAAAGGGGACTTTTCTAGCTTAAAAATAAGCTAGCAAACAGATCCTTATGGCTTAGTGGCTTATACCACTAAAAAGCTTGGCCAAAAAGCTACTTAAATCAATAATCAAAAAGCAGTTTGAAATTCAAATAAGCCCTTAAAAGGCTTAATGAAAAAGCTAGTTCACACAGATTTGACACTTTGAAATTTTTTTCAATCTTCACAAAACACTACTTTTGAGCTTAAAAATAAGCAAATAAATAGAACCTTATGAACTTAAGACCTACAAACAAATTGAATTTGGACCTTAAAGAGCTTATATCAACAATCAAAAGAGAGTTTGAAATTCACAATAAGCCATAGAAAGCAAGTGAAAAAGCAATTTCTCAAAATTTTCAACACTTAAGTTAAATTTGACAGAATTGGTAAAACTTAAAACAAGAAATGCAGGCTTAATGACTTGATTCTACACTTGTTTTAACACATGCATAAACACAAAAACATCACAAAATCTCAATAAGCAAAACCAAATCATATAATCTCATTTTTCCAACAAAATTCTAACAGATTCAAACAACTACTTATTTAAACTAGGATTTTGAAATTTAACTCTTAAAAACTTCTAATTACTGGATTTTATGGTGAGTTTAAGTTAAACTAAAGTGACCCAAGAGGCTAAACTTATTTTGACCCATTTTGACAAGTAAAAACAGTTAAACCAAACACCCTTTTAAATCCTGATTTTGAATTTTTTAACTGATTTAAACCACAAATTATAAAGACCAGATATTATATAAGCCATATCATCAATATTGAACATATGTCATCACCCAATAAGCATTCCAATAAGCTGAAACAGATTATGCAACTTAATAAGCTAAGTTAAGATAGAATTTAAGAAAACTTAAACAAATGATTTGCAAACTAAAAGCAGGCATACATAAGCATCAAATAACATAAACAAGCATAAATAAGCACAGATATAAGCAAACAATAAGCAGGAATAAGCACTAATAAGCAATGGTACAGTAAAATAAGCTAAAACTTAGAAAAATGAAACTTACAAGGGCCCTTGCTCAAGACAGGGCAAATGGGCTTAAAAGAGCTTATCTACAAGCTCTAGCTTATCAAAGATAAGCTAGTGACAGCAATAAGCCCTTCCCTTTTTGGATTATCTTCCATTTGAGCTTTTTGAGTGATTTTTTAATAAAATAAGCTTAAACCTTACAAACTATGAAAGAGTTTGTAGGACTTAAGTAAACAGCTTAAGAATGTTATAAAAAGAGCTTTTGTGAGCTTATAAAACAGTTTTAAAACATCTAACACTTTAACTTAAAAACGGGATACAACATAAAAACTTCAATATTTCATTAAACTTAAAATTAGTACAAGGCTTTTAAGAAAATAATACAATAAGCTAAAAAGACTTAAAATATAAGCTGAAAGTTAACTAGGTAAAAAAACTCTTCCTGCCTAAGGGCTTACAATGAGCCTATTTATAATAAGCTTATGAAAGTTCTAGATGTGTGCTTTCTTTGTGAGAGCTCCTAAGGGTGTGTTTGTTGTATGAGATAAGTCAAGTCTTCATCTTGGCCATCAATTTTGCTTGGAGCCCAATCCCAATGATCTTGACCCTTGATTACTTGTCCTTATTCCTTGATGAATAGGGTGTTAGGGGATTGCCAAAGTGGCAATAAGCCCATGTTAGTTTTTTGGCTGGTAGTGCAGGAGAGGCCACACGATTTGGGAGATAATGAACAGTGCTCGCGCAATTTTTAAAAGTTAGGGAAATGGCAAGTTTGGTCCCTGAGTTTATATGGTTGTATTGCATCCATCGTCCTTGAGGTGTGCAACTTTGGTCCTTTTTGTTTGTAAATGGTTTGCATTATTAGTCCTTTTAAGGACTAACAGAGTTAAACTATAAAAGGGTTGGGGTTAACGGGTGTTATAAGGGGTTTGGGCATAGGACTTGGGCTGGGTAATAATAATAAAGGTGTTGGGCCTTTTTCTTGTACAAGTCTTCATGTAAAGTATGCCCATTAGATGGGTATGGGTTGGCCCATTTAACATTTCTTCTATATCGGCTCCGCTTTTGACTTTGACTTTGTCGGGGTTGACTTTGACTTTTTGACTTTGGGCTTTGATTTGACTTTTCTTTCACGCTCGTTCCGTTCTCATGCTCGGTTTTGTCGTTTTGGCTTTGATTTTTGTCCTTTTCTTAGATATCCGTTACCTGCACAATACAAATGCAAAACATACTAATACAATGTATTTTTGGTACGTTTTTGGTCATTTAAGTCTGGTTTTAATGGAAAATAGTATGTGTAATTAAGCACATACCACTAGGATTCGATAAGATCACCATTATTGTCTCCTAAGATAGATTATAATCAACAATGAAAGCTTTATGCGGATGTGTTTAATTAGGACAGAATTGGCACATCTAGGGTTTAGGAAGAAGTACCGCCTAAACCTAGGAGTGATATGTCACCAACGAGATAAGACAATCATTGCACTTATAAACAAAACATGCGTTTTATTAGATTAAACATGGTTAGTACATTTTCCTTACATTAGGATTGACCGCTTCTTTATCTTATGTCTATCAGCTTGTGTGTGTTAATCGCTCTCATCTTAGTTTAAGTAAACCAAAACTCATACCAGTCTCTCAGGCTAAAAAACCCCCCTTTTGCATTAGTTTAGGTATAACTTAGATTTAACATAGGATTAATTAGGACTAACTTAGATATCTAAAATACTAATAGATTTAAGTATTAACACTCGTTCTTAGTGATCGACACCCTACTTACCAACGAACCTACAACTGACCGGGTACACTGCTCGTTAGTGTTTGTTATTAGGTAAAGTCGGCAAAATATAAAAAATAAAACTTGAATAATAAATTACCTACACGACAAAGCACATCAAGGAGCAATATGAGTCCTAAGGGATCTAATGGGTGTGGGAGGGGGTGAACTTCTAGTCTCCTCTATACCCTTTCACTTTACTCTCCTCTTTAGCTCAAACTCATCTCCAGCTGACTCTTCCTCCTTATCATTAGCATTAACAATTACCAAATCAGCATCATTCTCTACCTCTGAACTTTACTTATAACTCCAGGGATCTATCCTAGTGCCAGGATCTTCTTGATTATTGAAAATATCACTAATAAACTCATCCACATAAACATTCTCATTTCCATCCAAAAAATGATCTAACTCTTCATCCACCATGTGCTCTTTGACTTGTTCAACATTCTGCTGAGCTTCTAAGTCATCAAGACTTTGTTTTGTAGCAAGACTTATTTATGTTCCCTCTTCCAGATTTGTAACATCAACCTCAACAACTATTGGAATTGGTGTTTCAGGATTTTGTCATCTTGGTACGCTAAATCTAATTACAGTATATTAGCATGGAGCACTCGATTCTCATTTAGTACTAACAAGGTTAGGTGACCTAGGGTCTCTAGGTGTCCTATGCGTTCCTTAGGTAGACTCAATCGGTTGTGATTGAGTCATAGGAACATCTACCTAAAATATTGCAGCATACATCTTGTAATGATTAGTAATCTTCATTGCCTCTGTCAACATCCAGCCCAGAATCTTCATTCCTGCTCCATCCTTATTCTTCCCAGAGTTGAATATGTTTTTTAACAAGATCATCATTTTTAACTCTATGATAGTTATCATGAACTCTATGTGAAATATCTGGATTCTCAGTCATGTATTAATCAATGATAATCTTTGTAAACCTTGAGTAAGGAATCAAATTTGCTGGATGCATGAGAGAATAGTGTAAACCTTCCCATAGAATTTTAGCGTAGTCCACATGCACGTTGTTGATAAAGCAATAAAGCAGTTGCATTATTTGAACCGGTGGTTGATCATGCCCGGTAGCTCGAGTGGTTAAGCATTGTGCAAAGATATTTCAGAGTGTTTGCCACTGTCCATTTGACATAAAATTTAATGGAGATCATAATGGCAGTTTTAAGCCAAGATTATGATAAAAGAATTGTACCATCTGACCAAAATTTAGAGGATCAATAAATCCAGCATGATTGTTGTATGTAGCATGAGTCAATTGGAAAATTCGTCTAAAGTCTGCTACATTCATTGTCAGTGCCTTAGTACCAAGTGAGAACTTGAACTGGTACTTTGGTCTATCTTCCTTCAAAGTATGCCAGAACTAAGATATATAAATCCAAGGTACTGAAGCAGACCCATCTACACTTAATCTGAGTGGATGGTTGATGAGAATGTTTGCTAGGATCTTACTTCCATTAGGACACTATGGATTAACAAGATCAAACTTCTTGTTTGCATCCATGAGTTCATATCGCTTAGTGGGTAGACACAGTTGATCTTTTGGTACATATCTTTGTTGTTATGGTTGTGCCATGATGAATTCGGAATTAGTGACAATCATGTGTTAGATAAAAAACAATTCTCATGTAACATTTTTGTCCTTTCCGCTATGTCTATTTTATATGTTCTGGCAATTCTTTTTGAATATATTTTTGATCATTTTGTTTCTCATGTGCTTATTCTTGCGTTTTCGAGCATGTGCCATACGCTTTATTCACATTATTCTTTTGTTTTCACTTTTTGTGTGTTCTAGCGATTCTTTTTTGAACACACTTTTGATTTGCTTTTTCGCGTATGGTTTTTGTCTCTCTTTCTGTTTAGAAATTCCTTACTAGAAAATCTTTGTGTAATGATACTCTTTCAAGAGTTATGAGGATAAACTCTGATTTTTGAATAAGTCACTAGTTTGAGAAATTCAAGAGTTATCAATCATAATTTTAAAACTTTGTTTGTGAAAGAGTAGCATCTTGACACAATACAGAATAGGAGATTTCACCAAAAATTACTTTGTTGAAGTTTTCAAAGACTTGTTTGAATGAAAAATAAAGTTATAACTCAAATTTCTCTTTATAGAACAATTGAATGGTCACTAAGAAACCACCACCATCTGAACTCTAGATAACGATCAAAACCGGATGAAACTTATATCCTGTCAAGGTTAATAAGTATCTACCACAATCAACTCATTCAGAAAATGGTCGAAACCGGATGTAAATTAGACCACTTAAACAATTGTGTATAGAAGAGTTTGACTCAAGCTATATTGATCATTGAAAGGTAAGTCACGTGAGATACTAATCCTTTACAGACATTCGAGCTTATCAATACTACCTTCAGATTATAATTACAACAACACACAATAAATCCATAAAGCCTAAATTTTAGCCCGAAAAGTAACAACTTGTTAATTTCGACAAAAATTGTCGAAATTTGCCCGTTTGACTTTGACAATATCGAAATTGAATTTGTCGAAATTTGACTATTAGACCTATCAAAATTTACTAGTTGACTGTGTTGACTCTGAGCTTATCAAAATTTGACCTTGACCTTTTGACTTTTGTGTTTGTCGAAATTTGACTTATTATCGAAAATTGTTTTTCTTGTCGAAATTAGTCCAAGGTATCAAACAATGATCCATTAAGCATGGTTTTCCACACATTAGTCGATATTAACCTAGTACGATAATTCTACAATAGGTCTTAGCAATTTCGATCGATTCAAGAGTTGTCAAAATTGACAGATCATGACGAAAATGATCATAAGTGATCGTTAGATGACTTTTTCAGCAATTAACACACACACACACACTATATCTATATCCTATGAACACGTCTTGATCATTAATTCCAAAAACCCCTAATTTTGACAAACCCTAATTTTGTCGAATTTAATTTCGATATTAAGAACCCTAATGAATCGCAACAAGATATACAAAATTAACGATTGCCTTACGTTTGATAGAAGAATTTGTGGATAGTCGTTATGAAAAACCGATATTAAACTCTTATCGAAAAATTTTCAAATCCTTCTTGTCGAAATTGATTTCAAAAATATAAAGAAAAATGAGAAATTTTTCTTTTTATAATTGCTGAAATTCATCTTTGGTCGGTTGTCACTTTTGGTCATTGTCTTTTGTTATCAAAAATTTTAAGATTCAAACTTTGCATTTTCAGCCCTTGAGTTTATGAATATCCATTATGCAGCCGAAATTTCACAAACACCCCCTTGGAGTGTGATCCCTCTTCATGAATAGTCCTTATAAATGGGATTTTTTAGTGTTTTTCAAAGTCCGGTTAATCACAAAATCATTAACTCCCCCTCGAACAAACACTCGTTTTGAAAATAATCAACATTTTATTTGAGAGATCATCGTTTTTATTGCAGTTTAAGAGTTATGACTTTTCTAAGATGAAGAAAAACAATGTACGTGAATGGAATCTTTACAAAAAAAACACATGTTTTGACAGTGACATCACATTTTTCTCAGAATAACTCCCCCTCAAATCATGATCCCGTTTGAACATTCAAATAGTTTTTGAGAAAAATCGAATCATGAATTTGATTTTAAATGAGAAGACATGTGTTTATGTTCAAATTATTTTTTTGTATTTTTGTATTTTTCTTTTTGTGTTTGGTTTTTAATTTTTTTTTTAATTTTAAAAACAATATTTTTGTTGTTTTTATATTTTCTGATTTTTATTTTGTTTTTGAAAAATTTATTTACATGTTTTGATGTATGACTTTTTCAAGAAGATGACTTTTTCAGACTTTCCAACAGTGTTGGGGTCATACATCTCATACCAATACGATGAACTAAGTACTCAAAGCATTCTTTTGGAAGAGCGTTGGTAAATAGATCAACAAGTTGGTATTCTGTCCTAACAAAATATAATTCCATCGTACCCTTTTCAACGTGTTCTTTAATAAAATCGTATCGGATGTCAATGTGCTTAGTACACGAGTGCTGAACCGGATTGCAAGAAATAGAAATAGCGCTCTTAGAATTGCAATACAGTGGTATTTTGTTGAATTTGTTACCATAATCCAAAAGCTGTGTCCGCATCTAGATGACTTGTGCACATCAAGCAGATAATGATACATACTCAGCTTCAACAATGGATATCACCGTACAATCTTGCTTTTTAGAACTCCGTCTCATTAGCTTTTCACCTAAGAATTGTAAGCCTCATGACTTACTTTTACAATCATCGTGACAACCTGCATGGTCTACATCTGAATATACAATTAGTTCAAAGCCGGAATCCTTCTGATACCACAGACCCATGTAATAGGATTGTCTCAGGTACCGAAAGATCCGCTTAACCTCTTTGAGGTGTTTGACCGTAGGTCATGCCTGATAACGCGCACAAACAAAGGTGGCAAAAGCGATATCTGGTCTACTGGTTGTTAGATACATGAGCCCTCCGATCATACTATGATATTTCATTTGATCGGTAGGAGTGCGCTGTAAATCAGCATCCAGCCTTGCAGTAGCCATAGGTTTCTTCATGAAGACACATTCATCCATCCCATGATTCTTTAAAAGCTCAATAGCATATTGTGCTTGACCTATGAATATGCCACAGGGTGATTGATGAACTTGGAGTCCTAGAAAGAACTTTAGTTCACCCATCATTGACATCTCAAAATTGTTTTTCATAATATTTGCAAATCTTTTAGAAAAATCTGGATTAATGGATCCAAAAATGATGTCGTTGACATATACTTGAACAAGTAAAATGTCTCCCTCATGACGTCTTGTAAATAGAGTTGGGTCAACAATACATTTGGTGAAATGGTGTTCAATCAGGAAGGAAGACAGTTTGTCATGCCATGCTCACGGAGCTTGCTTGAGACCGTATAGAGCTTTCTTCAACTTATAGACATGGTCGGGAAAGTCTGGGTTAACAAAGTTGTCGGGTTGACTGACATAAACCTCCTCTTTTAAAGGCCCATTAAGAAATGTTGTTTTGATGTCCATTTGAAAGATGGTGAAGTTTTTATGTGCAACATATGCAATGAACATCTTGACTACTTTAAGACGAGCTACCAGAGTAAATGATTCTTCAAAATCAATGCCCTCCTCCTGTTTGTAACCCTTAGCCACAAGACGAGATTTGTTGCGTATGACAATGTTTTCTGTATCACATTTGTTCTTCTAGAGCCATTTGACTGCGATTACATTTTTGTCTGCTGGTCTAGGAACTAATTCCCACACTTCTAGTCTCTGAAATGATGCAACTCGTCTTGCATAGACTCAATCCAACTATGATCTGCCATAGCTTCTTTAATATTCTTTGGTTCAATAGTACTTATGGTTAAAGCATATATACATACTTTAGAATCTATATAGAGCCTATTTTGTGTCATCACAGGCTTGGATGGTTTACCAATCACTTTTTCTAAAGGATGAGCTTTTATCCAGATATGAGTTGAGGGTTGAACTTGGTGGAACTCGTGCATATTTGATGGTTCTTCAGCAATGGAAGATGATTTGGCTTCTTCAATTGTCAGAGCATCATATGGAGTGATTAAAGTATTGCCATCAAATTCTGTAAAGTCTTCTTGAACTGATTCAACAGCATCATTAGTTGAGTTTGGAGAAATTTTTTCTTTAGATGAGGATACAATGGGAGGAGCCTCTTGATCTTCAACGATGGTTGAAGATGACGAAGGTGTGTCATCATTATTATGAGTTGGTTGTGTAGCGGAATTAATGGACACCTCAGGAGATCTCTTCTCAAAATATTCCTCGTACAATGGACCAAACAAATTTTCCAAATCTTCATTTGAAGGAATGGAGGTATCTTTTGCAGATGAATCATTATCTTGAAAGTGGTTAGATCCAGTTCTAAACAGTTATGTTCAGAAGCCATTGTTGTAAGCTCGTCAAACTTGACATGGATGGTTTCCATGATCTTTTTGGTTTTTTGATTATACATCGGAAACCCTCTGGATGACTCCGAATATCCGATAAAGATTCCTATGTCTACTTTAGGTTTCATTTTTCCAAGGTCTTCTCTATCATTTGTTTGATAACAAAGTGATCCGAACACATGAAAATACTCCACATTTGGTTTTCGGCCTCGAAGAAGTTCATACGGAGTTTTGTTGTACCTTGTATGAATTAATGAACGGTTTTAAGTAAAGCAAGCGGTTGAGATAGCTTCGTCCCAAAGGAATTCTGGTGACTTGGAAAATCGAGCAGCCTCTACAAGAGTACGATTTCGTCTTTTGACTACACCATTTTGTTGAGGCATTCTTGCAATTAAGAATTGTTGCATAATGCCTAACTTTTCATAATGAGCCTGAAAAATTGCATTTTGGAACTCAGTTCCATTGTCCGTTCGGACTTTTTGAATTTTTATGTTAAAATTCAACTAAACTTGAGCAATGAACTTCTTGATCATTCGAGGAGTCTCATCTTTCATTTGAAGAAAATATACCCACGTATAGCGAGAATAATCATCGACGATCACCAAAATAAACTTTTTCCATTGATACTTTCTACCCTCATTGGCCCGCATAGATCCATATGGATCAATTCCAGCTTGGAATGAGTGCTTGGAACCAACTTAGGTGGATGAGTAGCTTTATTGCTCTTTCCCTGCTTACATGTAGAACATAGATGATCTTTGTCATACTTAAACTTCAGAAGTCCATCAAACAAGTCTTGTTTGGTTAGATCATTTATAGTACCAAAGTTCAGGTGCGAGAGCCTTCGGTGCCATAACTATGATTTTGTTAAAGTGGTTTTGACATTAGACAAATGGGAAAAGAAGCTACCATATCTGAGATGGAGATCGTATACATATTTGACTCACAAGCACCTATTAAAAAATCATCTCCTTCCAGGTTTTGAACACAATATGTCTTGGATCGAAAAGCAACCTCCAAACCACCGTCGCAGAATCGCCCTACACTGAAGAGGTTGTGTCCAAGTCCTTTAATATAATATACATGACAAATAGTGATGTTACCATGTACATGATTGCTATAGCCTATGATTGCTGTAAAGTGGTCATTTCCAAAGTGGACTGTCCGAGTGAATTTCATTACAAAAATTTTCAGTAGTTAGATCGCCAGTCATGTGCTCTGAACAGCCACTATCAACAATCCACAAAACTATTTGAATCACCTGCATCACATGAGAAATACACAGATGGAAGAGTGGACGGTTTGGCTACCCATTGTTTAACGGGAACCGATGGGTTAGAATAAGATACAACATTTGTTCTACTTTTAACAACAGTCGAACACATGTTAGCAGTTATGCTCTTGGGGGACGAAACCACATTTGGTTTTGTTTCATACCATTTTTGCCACTTCCTACTATTTTTATCTTTGTCCTTATGTACTTGCTAAGTAACATAGCTTGCGAAAATAGTGAAGTTGAGCTAGAAGCACTAGAGTCCTTATATTCGGCACTTAAGGGAGAAACTACATCAAACCTAGGTTTTGTTACTACAGGTGTAGTATCTAAAGACTTAGATTTTGTAGTTCTAGGAGTGGTAAACAAGGCTCTTCTAACATTTAAATTCGCATTCAATTTATATTTTGCAAGACATTTATCATGACACGGGGTAAGCACATTCTTATCATAAGAAACACATAAAACATCCTTTGCTTTATAAGCATTTTTAACATCAACATTTGTTACAATCTTTTTGTTTTGAACAACATTCCTCTTAGACACAACATTTGTCTTTTTATTTGTCCTAGCAGAAACTTCTACATCTTCTGAATGATTCTTATTATTTAGTAAGACACAATTCTTGGACGATGAGCCTCTACGTGATGGTCTTCTAACACTAGTAGCATCTTTCAGTCCTGTGAAAGTTAAAACACTCTTAGCTTTTTGTGCACACACTTCTTGATTGTTTGCAGTTTTAACCTTATACATCCCCGGTGCTATGGCATTGTTATTTTTGAAATTTGTTTCTTTTTGGTAGGTAAAGTCTGTAAAGTGACTGATTTGGCAAAACATGTTTTTCTTTAGTTTTTAGAACAAACTTTTTCTTTTGAATACCTTGTTTATTAATCGGTGTAACACACAGAAGTTTGTCAGAAACTATAGGTTTGTCAAACTTAGTATTTACAGACTTACCTTTTCTGCATTTTTTAACTTAGCTTTTAGCTCAGAGATTATTATCAAAAGAACTTGATTCTTTGCCCTTACATCCCCATATGCATATGTCTTTTGATTTACATTCTCAATCAATTCATTAATCTCCATTTGAGATTGAGATCGTGTCTTTTTTATTAAATCAAAAATCTTTTGGTATTCCAATTTGATATTTTCACGTTCTTTAACCAAGGATTGTACTTGAAATGCAAAGACACGTTCTCATTTTCAAGCTTCTCCATTTTTGATATTCAAGAGGTTTCATAAAGATTTTTCAAAGATGATTCACAATTGGTTTTCTCTTTTTAATGTTGTAATTGTTATTCAAAATCGATGCATTATTTTTGACATCTTTGAAAATCATTTTCAAGAATTTTTATTCGTTTGAGTAAATTCTCTTGAACATCAGTGGATTCCCTCTTAATATTCTCAATTTCATCACTCGAATTATCAATTACAAAATCATTACACATCAACACACAACGTTCGATATCATACTTGAGTGTTGCTTCTAAGAGTTGATTATTTAAAATCTCATTTTGTTTCCATGTTGCATCAAATTCACTTTCCATTGATTCAAAAATATCCAGCATTGCTTTTAATTCTTCGGGAAACTGCTTTTGTAGAATTTTGAAAATGAATACAAGTCATAAAAAATCGGTTTCACCTCATTGCAACAAAAGTCATGTAAGAGGATGTCCTCTCTACTTGTAAAGAAAATACTCTTTGGAGTAGACTTAATTTCCAAAACATTGAATAACTTTTGAAATTCATTCTCCATTTTGTGAAAATATTGCATCAGTTCATTTGAATTTGGCATTTTTATAGGAGGGGAAGTTGATGTACTTGCATTTGAAGTAGTTTCCAAAGTTATAGAAGCAGATGAAAAATATTTGTGTTCAGCAGATAGTTCAACTTGTGGAACAAAATTCTCGTAAAGAGTATTTAATTTCTTATAATCAGTTATTTGAAAATTTTGTTTTTTCTCAATAGCAATTGGATCTTTTAATTTGTTTTCCATTTTAATTTGACTCTTGGTCGCATCCTTAAGTATTTCCTTAGTATTACGAACATTCACATGTACTTTGGAACTTTTAAAAGTTGAAGCATCATACAACTTTAGATTCTGAGAAATTGTTGAGTGTATAAGGATTTTCATACCCCAAACCATGTTTTAATTTTGGATCATAAAACAACAAAGGTTTTGGTCCAAGCATAAACATTGCTTGCACAGATTGACTCATTTTTATGACCACATTTTCATTTGTTTTCAGCTTAGCTTCCAAATTCAAAACATCATCAAGATATTTATCTTCATTTGCATTCATCTGACGTTTCAAAACAGTTTGTGCATTTTGTAGTTCCAAAATCTGTTTTCGTAGTTCTAAAAACAGTCGGTTGTAAAGCATCTCGTTCTTTTTCCAAAACTCTAATTTTATCTCTATCTTGAATGAATTGGTTTTGAAGTTCAGTTTCAAGCTGTTTTGCTTTACAATCAGCCTTGATGAATTATGTATGAAAATTGGTTTTGCTTTCCTTTGTTGTTTCTAAAACCAAAACCTTTTCCTTATATTGCTCAAGTTGTTTGATTAACGCAACATTTTGTTATTTAACCTTGTTAGCAATTATTTGTTGTTTCTTAACTTCCTTGTAAGCATTTCTATTGTACCAATTCATATGAATCATGAGCATTTTTATTATATTCAACAATGCCATTATTAACATCTACATTTGGATCATCAAATATAATATCACTATTAATTTGATCATCACCAATTGTATAGTTAATAATTTTAGGTTGCGCAGGATACTTTTGTTCATGATCACTGTCTGAAAATAACAGATTCATGTAGCTTGTGGATGGTTTTTGTACCTCACTTATGAATGCAGAATCATAGCTTGGCCCTTCATCAGATTCAGTGTTTGCTGGTAGAATTCTAGCCATCATGCATATGTTCGCACTCAATTCCTCAAGCTCTTCCATTTAAGCATCATCATAAAGGAGAAAATCATTTTGTTCGTTGGTGAGAATGATACCTGCTTCATCCTTCTTTGCCATCAACATTTATTTTATGAAGTACTTAGAATCCCAAACTCTTGGCTTTGGACAATTACGAGCATAGTGGCCTTTCTCATTGCAGTTGTAGCACTGAACATTTGTAACATTTCCAAAAGAATAAGTTCGAAGAGTTTTTTGTACATTCTCAGTCTCTTTCTGAACATTGCTACCCTTAGCAGTTTCTTCTTGAACATTGTACGAACGTCTTACAATTCTACCATCATTTCTAACATTACTGCTTTAAATATTGACAGTGGTCAGCTTGAACAACTGCTTGATTTCTTTTGTTTGAATATGAACGAAGTCAGTTGTTTGTTAGAGTAGAATAACGCTGAGTGATTGCACGAACAAGTAGCATCATTGCATTAGTGAGAGAGTCTTTTAGATCATTGAAAGGTTTCTCCTTGGTACTCATCATCATAATCTACTATAGCAGAAGGATGTGTGACATAATAAGCCGGTGGAGATCGAGAAGTGGAACTTAAATGTGCAATTAATGCAAGAGGATCATGAGTCTTTTCCAACTTTTTTGCTCGAGAAGTGTTAGGATCATAAAAGTGTCGATTATGATACTTTAGGTGGTTTTAATTATTATTAATGTTTTTACTTTATTTTAGAAGTAGAAAGTAGTTTGTAATAAAGAGAAATATGCTTAAAGTGAAAAATAGCCTATTATCCAAAGAATAGGGACTAGATTGCAAATTAGGAAAAATAAAGGAAGGGAAGCAAGTCCTCCCCTCCTATAAATACTCACCTAATCAACATTAGATGGTTAAGGCTTGTAACTCTCACTTTCCCTCCTAATTCTTTTTTCTTTATAAAAATTGAAATTTGTGGAAGTCTTGCCTTCCTCTCTTAATTCTCTATATTCATAACCGTTATACATTGTGCGATTCGAGATAAAACGTGACCTAACAAGTGGTATCATACGCCATTAGAGATTGAGAGTGATATATTTTGTGATCGTGTGCGTTATCGAGGATGACGTGATCAAACTCAGTGAAATTCGGTACTTTCGAGTGCTTATTAAAGCTTATTGAGCATTTTTGACATCCTATATCACGATTCAACTCATTTTCGACAGCAATTATGGATAAGACGTTGTTTTTGTACCTCACTAATGAATGCAAAATCATAGCTTGGTCCTTCATCAGATTCAATGTTTGTTGGTTGAATTCTATCCATCATGCATATGTTCGCACTCAATTCTTCAATCTCTTCCATTTAAGCATCATCATAAAGGAGAAAATCATTTTGTTCGTTGGTGAGAATGATACCTGCTTCATCCTTCTTTGCCATCAACATTTATTTTATGAAGTACTTAGAATCCCAAACTCTTGGCTTTGGACAATTACGAGCATAGTGGCCTTTCTCATTGCAGTTGTAGCACTGAACATTTGTAACATTTCCAAAAGAATAAGTTCGAAGAGTTTTTTGTACATTCTCAGTCTCTTTCTGAACATTGCTACCCTTAGCAGTTTCTTCTTGAACATTGTACGAACGTCTTACAATTCTACCATCATTTCTAACATTACTGCTTTAAATATTGACAGTGGTCAGCTTGAACAACTGCTTGATTTCTTTTGTTTGAATATGAACGAAGTCAGTTGTTTGTTAGAGTAGAATAACGCTGAGTGATTGCAACGAACATTAGTAAAAGACTCGTATTCACATTGCATTAGTGAGAGGAGTATCGTCAATACGATCATTGAAAGGTTTCTCTTGGTACTCATCATCTATAATCTACTATAGCAGAAGGATGTGTGACATAATAAGCCGGTGGAGATCGAGAAGTGGAACTTAAATGTGCAATTAATGCAAGAGGATCATGAGTCTTTTCCAACTTTTTTGCTCGAGAAGTGTTAGGATCATAAAAGTGTCGATTATGATACTTTAGGTGGTTTTAATTATTATTAATGTTTTTACTTTATTTTAGAAGTAGAAAGTAGTTTGTAATAAAGAGAAATATGCTTAAAGTGAAAAATAGCCTATTATCCAAAGAATAGGGACTAGATTGCAAATTAGGCAAAAAATAAAGGAATGGGAAGCATGTCCTCCCTACTTCCTACTAAATACTCATAAGCAAAATTAGATGTTAAGGCTTGTATGTCTCCCCTTTCCCTCTAATTCTTTTATTTTCTTGAAAAATTGAAATTTGTGGAAGTCTTGCCTTCCTCTCTTAATTCTCTATATTCATAACCGTTATACATTGTGCGATTCGAGATAAAACTGACAAACAGTGGTATCATACGCATAGAGATTTGGAGAGTTTTTATTTTTTTGTGATCGTGTGCGTTATCGAGGATGACGTGATCAAACTTAGTGAAATTCGGTACTTTCGAGTGCTTATTAAAGCTTATTGAGCATTTTTGACATCCTATATCACGATTCAACTCATTTTCGACAGCAATTATGGATAAGACGTGATTATTTTGGCTAGTTTGAGCAAATTTAACAAGGTCGTTGGTTGATACAAAGGAGTTTATCGAAGTTTTATCATTTTCGAAAGTCTTATTGTTGTTAGATTGAGTTGTAATAGTTATACGTGTTTTTGGTTTTATCGAAAAACGTATATTAGGTGTTTTTTATCAAATTCGAAAGTTGTAACCGAGATTGAACTATTACACAAGTTTTCGGTTTTATCAAAAATTGTGTATTAGGAATACGTCTCATTCTTGGAATTAATTCTAAAATGTTGTAATAGATACACAATTTCTTGGTTTTATTGAGAATTGTGTTAGGAAAGTCAAATTTGATATCATATCATATTTTTGACACAATTTCATTTTTATCGAAATTGTATTAAACGGGAGAAAAGGATACGTTTTGACATTATAAAACGGATTTGTGAATCGTAAAGTGATCATTTTTTTGGTTTTATTGAAATTGTGATCATTTTTGGTTTATAAGAGTGAAAAAAACAAATTTTCGGTTTTATCAAATTTGTGTAATCATTTTCGAAAATATTTTAAACGGTTCAAGTTTCATCAAAATTGATATTATTACGGTTTTATCGTGATTGATATATCTGATGCAGGCCCAAGTATTGCAGAACGGGCCATTTTATTTCTGGAGGCCCAAGATCGCGTGAAGAAAGGCCCTTTATTCAAAAGGTCATAACTAGGGCTCAGGTAATCCGTTTCAGGCCCAAGACCAACCATTTCGAAGCTTGGAACGTAGTTGGGTTACGGAAGTTTTGAGCCTTGAATCATTATATTTTAGGAGTTATTTACATTTTCGTGTTTTTTTGAGAATTTGGAACTTTTGTTTTGGCATAACTTTCGGCCCGTTTGTCTTTTAGGGCCCGTTTCAGTTTCATTTTCCTATTTAACTATTGTACTATGCATCTGGCTATTCAGTTCCAAAATATATGAAAAGTTTATTTTTGGCAGTTTTGTCAAGAATTTTGCCTAACTATCGGTATTCCTTTCGAATCAACGATAATTAGAAGATTGATTCTGGTATTCGTTTGAATCAACAGATTCAATTAGTTATCCTAATTATTACACTACATCAATATTAAATTTTGATTAAAAAGGTTTTTCAAAAAGTGTGTATATCGAATTTTGAGTTGTCCGAGTTTAGTCTTATTCGAGAAACATTCCGAGATTCATCTTACCGAGTTTAGTGTTGTCTGAGAAATAGTGTTGTCTGAGATTCTATATTTGGGGTATTTTCGACAACAGTGTTACCAAATTTAGGTATTCTAGGCAAGTTTCTCATTTCCGAATTTGGGTATCGAATTTGTGACACGTGTCAAACTCGACAAGTATTGAAGTTTCTGGTAAATCACAAATATAACTCTTTTTCGTCTACAAAGATCCAATCTATCAGTCACAAGATATGTCAAATTCTAATACACATCAACAATCTCTTGTTGATGCTGGTTATGAGACTAGACCTCCGATGCTTGAAACAGGCAGTTATATACCATGGGCAAGTCATTTCAGAAGGTACCTTAATCGAAAGAGAGAAAATAGAAAGTGGCTTAACAAGGCAATTGATGAAGGTCCATATGAGTTCAAAGACTACATTCCTCTTGATTCTCAAACTCCAAAGAGACAAACATAAGAAGTTTTAATAGGAGATGATTTGAAACACTATGAAGCTGAGATTGAAGCAATATATTTGATTTGATTTCTATTCCAAATGGCATTTATAACTCTATGGATGCTTATACAACTGCAAAAGCCGTGTGGGAAAGAGATGAACGACTAATGCGAGGAACTATGCAAAACAAAGTTGATAGGGAAACACGATTCAATAATGAGTTTAATTAATTCGTTGCTGAATCAAGAGAAGCACTTGTATCAATCTACAATCGTTTTGCTCAGCTAATAAATGATCTGGAATGAAATGGCATCACATTTCTCTTAGTCATTGTTAACACAAAGTTCCTAAACTGTTTACAACCTGAATGGCTGAACTATGTCACTCAAGTTCGTCTTGCAAAAAGATTAACAGAAGATACTTATGATGATTTGTTTGATTATCTTTAACAATTTGAGAGACTGGTAAATGCATATAGATCAAAGAAGTTGGAAAAATCACATGATCCTTTTGCATTGATGGCACATATGGGTTCCTCTTCTAGAACTACACCACCTTACTATGTCACACATCCGTCTTCAGTGGTTAATTATGATGATGATTATCAAGGGGATGCAGTATAAAACAATTCTGAAGACCCACTTACTTCTGTAATTATTTTACTTACTAGTGCAATCACTTAACGTTTCTCTAACCCAATAAATAATCATCTTCGTACTTTTTCCAACACCAGAAATTAAGCAATTGTTCAAGCTGACAGAGTACATATTCAAAGCAGGAATTCTGGTAATGATGGCAGAATTACAAGACGTTCATATGTTCAAGAGGAAGTCATTGAGGGTAACAATGTTCAAAATGATGCTAGAAACATACAGAGAACTCTTCGAACTACGTCTTTAGGAACTACTGCAAATGTTCAATGCTATAACTGTAGTGAGAAATGTCATTATGCTTGTAATTGTCAAAAGCTAACAGTTCGAGATTCAAAGTACTTCATGGAACAAATGTTGCTAACAAAACAAGATGAAGAAGGAGTAACTCTTATCGATGAACAGAATGACTTTCTTTATGCTGATGCTACTCAGATGGAAGAAATTAAGGAATTAAGTGCGAATATATGCTTGATGGCCAGAATTCAATCCACAAACATTAATTCTGATGCAGGGCCAAGCTATGATTATGAATTTCTTAGTGAGGTACAAACACCATCCACCAGTTATGTGAATCCATTATTTGCTAAAGATAATCAAGAGCAAAAGTATCTGAAGCAACCTAAAATTATTAACAATACAATTGGTGATGATCAAATTGATAGCAATATTACCTTTGATGAACCAAATGTAGATGTTAATAGTGGCAGTGTTGAACACGATAACAATGTTCAAGCGTCATATGCATTAGAACAATTAGCTCTAAATGCTTATAAGGAAGCTGAGAAACAACAAATAAATGCTGACAAAGTAAAACAACAAAACAAAGTTTTAACTCAACAACTTGAGTTGTATAAGAAAAGGTTCGGGTTTTTGAAATGACTAAAGGAAATAACACTACATTTTTTAACAAATTCAATAAGGCTGACAATAAATCAAGGTGGTTAGAAAATAAGTTACAGTATCATTTTATTCATGATCAAGACATTATATGAGATCTAGAACAAAAATGAGACACCTTACAATTGCATTTTGTTGAGTTAAAAATTCAAATTGTGGAACTTCAAAAGACATAAACAATTTTGAAATGAAATATGAGTGAGAATGAAGATAAATATCATCACATAGTTCTAGATTTTGAGGTAAAAGTTAAAGAAAATGAAAATGTGGTTCTAAAAATTGGTAGACCGTTACAAGGAATGTTCATACTTGGACCAAAACCAATGTCATTTTATGATCCAAATGTCAAACATGGTTTGGGTACAAAAATCCTTATACTCTCAAGAAAGAAATTTCTCAATATCCAAAACTATATGATGCTTCTTGCTTTGGTGATACGAAAATTCATGTGCATGTTAGAGATACTGAGGACATACTTGATGATGCAACCAATAGTCAAATGAAAATGGAAAACAATTTAAAGCATCCAATTGCTATTGAGAAAAAACAAAATGTTTGTACAATTGATTACAACAAATAAAATGCTCTTTACAAAGATTTTGTTCCACAAAAAGAATTATCTGATGAACAAAACTATTTTTCATCTACTTTTATACCTGCTGAAAATCATTCAAATGCAAGTACATCGGTTCACCTTCTGAGTCAAAACCTTCTGTGGCTTCTATGCCTAGTCCAAACCCAATGAAACTATATTTGGAAAAGATGGAAAATGAAATAACAACATTGTTTGCTTTAATACAAACAAACTCTAAACGTGAAAGCATTTTCTATAAAACTTCAAAAGAAAAACAGTTAACTAAATTTTGTCAACAAGAGGTGAAACCAATTCTTCATGCATTATATTTGAATTTTGAAATTTTTCAAAGACTATTTTCAAAAGACATAAAAGAAATGAAAGATGTTTTTTACTCAACATAATAAGATCTTAATGCAACATGGAATCAAAATAAACTTTTGAAAGATCAACTCTTGGAAGCAAAACTCAAGCATGAAATCAAATGTTGTGTGTTGTTGAGTCATGAATGTGTAAACAATAATGTGCAAGATGAAATTGAGAAAATTCAAAGGGATTCCATTGAAATTTAAGAGGGTATGCACAAACGAATAAACATTCTTGAAAACGATGTTCAAAGATGTCAAAAACAAAGTCTTGATTTCGAATTACAATTACAACATGAAAAAGAAAAACACAAATGTGAATCTTCTTTGAAAAGCGTTTGTGAAACCTCTTGGATATCAAAGATGGAAAAACTTGAGAGTGAGAATGTGTCTTTAGAATTTCAAGTACAATTTTTAATAAAGGAACGAAAAAATGTTAAATCAGAATATCAAAAACTTTCAATTTAATAAAAAAGAAACGAACTCAAACACAAGGTGAAATCAATGTATTGATTGAGCATGTTAATCAAAAAAAATATGCATATGCAGAAGTACGTGCACAGAATCAAGATCTTTTGATAACAATATCTGAGTTAAAAGCTAAACTAAAAAATATTGACAAAGGTAAGTCTATGAATACTAAGTTTGACAAAACCAATGTTTCTAATACACTTATTTATGTTACACCGCTAAATAAACAATTTTTTCAAAAGAAACATGTTGCTCTAAAAATAGAAGAGAAACATGTTTTGTAAAAAAAATAACTTTACAGACTTCACCCAACAAACAAAAAGCTGTTGCAACAAACAACAATGTCATAGCACCGGGAATGTACAAAGTCAATACTAAAAAGAAACAGGAAATAACTACAAACAAGACTAAGAGTGTTTTATCTTCTATAGGACTGATAGATGCTTCTAGCGTTAGAGGGCAATCGAGTAGAGACTCATCATTCAAGAATAGTGTCTTAGCCAACACTAAGAAATCATCAGAGAAAGTAGAAGTTTCTAATAGGATAAATAAAAAACCAGATGTTGCATCTAAGAATGTTGTTTTAAACAAAACGATTGTAACTGATGTTGATGTTAAAAACGCTCTTAAAGCGAAGGATGTATTGTGTGTTTCTTGTGCTAAAAATGTGCTTATCCCTTGTTATGTTAAATGTCTTGCAAATTATAAATTGAATGTGCATTCGAAGGTTAGAAGAGCCTTATTCGCTACTCCTGGAAT
Organism: Tanacetum coccineum; assembly: GCA_026074375.1. Lineage (NCBI taxonomy): Eukaryota > Viridiplantae > Streptophyta > Magnoliopsida > Asterales > Asteraceae > Tanacetum > Tanacetum coccineum. Next base: position 40,847 of record BQNB010030828.1, read on the forward strand.
AGTAAAATCTAAGTTTAAAGATACTACTCCCGTAGTTTCAAAGACTAGGTTTTCTGTTAAGACTACACAATCTAAGTCTTTAGATACTACTACCGTAGTTTCCAAAACTAAGATTGTTGCAGTTACTCTCTTAAGTGCCAAAAATAAGGTCTCTAGTGCTTTTAAAACAATTATAATTACTTTGCGAGACAGTTCACTTAGCAACTACATGAAGAATAAAATCTGAACTACTAGAATGTGGCAAAAGTGGTACAAATTGCAACCAAATGTTGGTTGGTCACCTATTAAAACGACACAGAATGTTATTAATAGTCGAACTACTGTTAAGACATCGGTTCCTGTTAAAAAAATGGGTAGTCAAATCGTCCACTTGTCCATATGTGGTATCTTCATGTGTTGCAGGTAGTTCAAATCGTTCTATGGATTGTTGATAGTGGTTGTTCAAAGCATATGACTGGTGATCGCACACTGCTAGAAAATTTCATTGAGAAATTCATGGGCACAGTCCGCTTTGGGAACGATCATTTTGAAGCCATCACAGGTTATGGCGATTATGTACAAGGCAACATCACTGTTTTTCATGTATATTATGTTGAAGGCCTAGGACACAACCTCTTCAGTGTAGGACAATTATGTGACGGTGATTTAGAAGTTGCTTTTCGCTCAAAAACATGCTATGTGTGAAATCTGGAAGGAGATGATCTGCTTACAGGAGCTCGTAAATCTAATATTTATACTATCTCCATTTCAGAAATGGATGCTTCTTTACCTGTTTGTCTAATGTCCAAAGCCACTTCAACAAAATCATGGTTATGGCACCGCAAACTTTCACATCTAAACTTTGATACTATAACGATCTTACCAAACATGACCTGGTTGATGGTATTTCAAAATTCAAATACTGTAAAGATCATCTATGTTCTGCTTGTGAGCGAGGAAAGGGCAATAAATCTTCTCATCTACCTAAATTACTTCCAAGTACTAATTCCAATTGAAATTGATACATATGGACTTACGCGGGCCAATGAGGGTAGCATCGATCAACATAAATAAGTATATTCTTGTGATTGTTGATGATTATTCTCGATTCACGTGGATATATTTTCTTCACATAAAAGATGAGACCCCAGAGATAATAAAGAAGTTTATTGCCCAAGTTCAGTTGAATTACAATGCCAAAATTCACAAGATTCGAACTGACAATGGCACTGACTTTAAAAACACAACTCTTAAGGCTTATTATGAAAAGTTAGGCATTAAGCAACAATTTTCAACTGCTCAAACGCCTCAACAAAATGGTGTTGTTGAAAGACGCAATCGTACTCTTATCGAGGCTACACGCACAATGCTTATATTTTCACGATTACTGGAATTTCTTTGGGCCGATGTAATTTCCACTGCTTGCGTTACTCAAAATCGGTCAATAATTCATACAAGGTACAAAAAAACTCCATGTGAACTTCTTCATGGCAGAAAACCAAATGTGGAGTATTTTCATGTGTTTGGTTCATTATGTTATCCAACAAATGATCGAGATGATCTTGGAAAGATGAAACCTAAATTAGACATTGGAATCTTTATTGGATATTCAAAAACATCCAAAAGTTTTGGAATATATAATCGACATACCAAAAAGATTATGTAAACCATCCATGTCAAGTTTGATGAGCTTACAGCAATGGCTTTTGAACATGACATCTTAGAACCCGCTTCATAATGATTCATTAATGATGATTCATCAGCCGAAACAATGAATATTCCATCTAAAGAAGATTTGGATAATTTGTTCGGGCCAATGTACGAAGAATACTTTGAGAAGAGATCTTCTAGCATGTCCATCAATTCCGCTGCACAACAAGTTCATAATCATGACTCACCTTCGACATCTTTAATCATCGTTGAAGAATATGAGGCTCCACCCATTGTAACTACATCCGAAGAACAAACTTCTCCAATCTCCTTGAATGATGCTGATGAGTCAAATCAAGAACACTTTGCAGAATTTGATGGCAATACGTTAATAACTCCATATGATGATCCATACTTTGTTAAAGCCGAGTCATTAACAGCTCTAGATCCATCAAATATGCTTGAGTTCCACCAAGTACAACCCTCAACACACATTTGGACAAAAGCTCATCCTTTGGAACAAGTAATTGGTGACCAATCCAAACTTGTGATGACTCGAAAAAGACTTCAAACTGATCATGAGTTATGTATGTATGCATTAACCGTCAGTTCCTTCGAGCCAAAGAACATCAAAGAATCTATGTCAGATCACAGCTGGATAGAATCTATGCAAGATGAGTTGCATCAATTCAAGAGACTTGACGTATGGGAACTAGTTCCTAGACCAGATGGAAAGAACATCATTGCTGTCAAATGGCTCTGGAAGAATAAAAATGATGCAAAAAATACTGTTATTTGAAACAAATCTCGTCTTGTTGCGAAGGGTTACAAGCAGGAAGAAGGCATAGATTTTGAAGAATCCTTTGCTTCTGTTGCTCGTGTTGAAGCCGTCAAGATATTCGTTTCATTTGTTGCACATAAAAACATTACAATCTTTCATATGGATGTTAAGACTGCATTTCTCAATGGTCCATTGAAAGAGGAAGTTTATGTCAACCAACCAGATGGATTTTTCGATCCAGACTTTCCTGACCATGTATACAGGTTGAAGAAAGTTTTATATGGTCTCAAATAAGCTCCACAAGCATGGTATGACAAACTGTCTTCATTCCTGATTGAACATTATTTTACTAAAGGTATTGTTGACCCGACTTTGTTTACAAGACGTCACGGGAGAGACATATTACTTGTCTAAGTATATTTCGATTACATCATTTTTGGGTCTACAAATCTAGATTTTTCAAAATGATTTGCAAATCTTATGAAAAATAACTTTGAGATGTCTATGATGGGTGAACTAAAGTTCTTTCTTGGACTTCAAATTCATCATTCACCCCGTGGCAAATTCATTAGTCAGTCATAATACGCAATTGAGCTTTTAAAGAAACATGGTATGGATGATTGTGTCTCCATGAGCACACATATGGCCACTGAGAGATTGGATGCTAATTTACAAGGCACTCCTACTGATCAAATGACTTATCATCAAATAATTTGAGGGCTCATGTATCTAACAGCTAGTCGAACTGATATTGCTTTTGCCACCTTTGTTTGTGCTCGTTATTAAGCAGGTCTTTCTGTACCTAAGACAGTCCTATAACATGGGCCTATGGTATCCAAAGGATTCTGGATTTAAACTAATTGCATATTCAGACGCAGACCATGCAGGATGTAAAGACGATTGCAAAAGCACTTCAGGAGGCTTATAATTTTTAGGTGAAAAGCTCGTGACCTAGAGTTCTAAAAATCAAGATTATATTGCGATGTCCACAACTGAAGCTGAATATGTATCATTGTCTACGTGTTGTGTACAAGTACTAGACTATGGATACAAGTACAACAAAATACCAATGTATTGCGATTCAAAGAGCGCTGTCGCTATCTCATACAATCCGATTCAGCATTCACGTACAAAACACATAAACATCCTATATTATTTTATTAAAGAACACGTTGAAAAGGGAATGGTGGAATTATACTTTGTCGAAACTGAATACCAACTTGCGGATCTATTTACTAAAGATCATCCCAAATAACGCTTTGAGTACTTAGTTCATCGCATTGGTATGAGAAGTATGACTCCAAAACAGTTGAAAAGTCTGGCAAAGTTATCTTCTTGAAAAAGATCATACATCAAACTTATAAATGAATTTTTCAAAAACAAAATACAAAATTGAAAAATACAAAAACACAAAAAGATTTCCTTGATGTTTTTCATAAACAAAAATAAAATTACAAAAATTAAAAATGTAAAAGGACAAAAACATAATTTAAACAAAACCACATGTCTTCTCAATCAAATCAGATTCATGATTCGATATTTGTATCACAATTGCTTTAAATGTCAATACGGGATCATGATCTGAAGGGGAGTTATTTTGATACATAAATGTGTTCTCAATTTCAAAACATGTGTTTTTTGTAAATCCCATTCACGTACATCATCTGACTTCTAATTAAAAAATTCACAACGCTTTCAAAATCAAATATAAACAATGATCTCTCGAATATTTGATAGTTTTTATAAAATAATATATTTTCGAGGGGGAGTTTTTCATTTCTTTATGAAAATCTGGACTTTGAAAAAGGACAAAAGTCCATTAACGGGCTAACTGTGCAAAGGGATCATACTCGAAGAGGGAGTTTTGAAATTATGTTAAATAAAACTCGGTAACAAAAACCACAAGGGCCAAAACTGTCATTTCTTAAACATATTTTCGAAAGAAAAACTCCAAGGACTGAAAGTGTCAGTTTCTAAAAATCTAAATCCGGACGGTATAAATAGAAAATTAATTTCATTTCTTATTTTTTTTCTTATTCCGAATTTTTTATCGAAAAAGAAGAGAAACATAATATTTTCACAAGATCTTGATTTTGAGTTCATAAGAACGACCACAATCTCTTTCTCTTCTCAAACGTAAGTGTCTTTAAGTATAACAGGTTTTGGAAATAAGTTTTAATGTGGTTCTTGAGATCGAATTTAAATTCGATAAAAATTAGGGTTTCTGAAATTGGGACTTTTGAAAATTAACGATATAACAAGGCTTAGAGATGGTATTAATACAGTTTGTGCATGATTAATTGTAACTAATGTTCCTTAAACTCTATAAATCACAAATTCGATACCTGGTCAAAATTCGGAAGTATTCAAAGTTTGTCGAATTTGGTATAAACTTGAATTTTTGACTAATCTTGGTCAAAATGGTCTCATTCTAGCTTAATAAGATTAATAAGATCGAATTTGTTGTAAATTAGACAAGAAAACCATTTTCGACAAGTCAAAATTGAAAATTTCCAAATTCAAAAGTGTCAAAATTTGAAAATGTCAAATATGGAAAAGTCAAAATTCATTTTCGAAAGTGTCGAATTTGTTGAAAAATGCACAAACTTTTTGGGGGCGTACTAGACTTATTGTGTGTTGATGATATATATCTGAATGTGTTGTCTGAAGCTCGAATGTCAGTAAATAACAAGATCAGTATCTCATGTGAGTTGATTTTCAAGCATTTGTGAAAAACGGACTTCAAAATTGAACAAAAAATGATCAAGTTTGATGAAAAATATACTTTGTGTCAAATATGTCTATTCTCAATTGTTTAAGTGGTCTAAGTCATGTCCGGTTATGACCGTTTTCTGCATTGAACAAAATGAGGAGTGAGTGACTTAGTGACCATTCAATTGTTGAATTAGATGTGTTTGATTACATGGTATAAGGTTGATTATAAAAAGAGATAAATTAAAGAATTTTAAAATAATTTGAGTCTGATAATTCTATTCTCAATTGTTTAAGTGGTCTAAGTCATGTCTGGTTTCGACCGTTTTCTGCAATGAACAGAATGAGGAGTGAGTGACTTAGTGACCATTCAATTGTTGAATTGAGTTTGACTGATTCTATGTTATCAAAACAAATGTTTTTTTAACAAATGATTTTTGCAAAAGTTCTCAACTTTCTGTATTGTGTCAATATGATACTCTTACACAAAAGTTTTTAAGAATTTGTATGATTTCTCTTAAATTTCTCAAAATTAAGTCTTATTTAAAATCAGAGAGAATCATTCTTATTCTTGAAAGAGTGTCAGTTCACAAAGAATTTCTGGTGAGGAATATTCTAAACAGGAAGAGAGATAAAAACCATACGTGAAAAAGCAAATATAAAGTGTGTTCGAAAAAGAATTGGCAGAACACACAAAAAGAAGAATTAAAAGAAAAATGTGAATAAAGCGTATGGCATGTGCTAGAAAAAGTAAGAATGAGCACTTGAGAAACAAACTGATAAAAAAATATGTTCAAAATGAATTGCCAGAACATGTAAAATAGACAGAGCGGAAAGAGACAAAAATGTTATATAAATTGTTCGTTATCTCATATTTTATCATAAATCATTCAGAAATCATCAAGGCACAATCACAAAGACAAGCTGATGTTCATCAAGATGAATTATGTCAACCCAACAAATGTTATGCTCTCATGGATGCTAATAAGAAGATTGATCTTGATAATCCATTGTGCCCAAATGAAAGCAAAATCCTGGCAAACATCCTTCAAAATCATCCACTTAGATTCAGCATTGCTGCTTCGTCATCAGTACCATGGATCTACTTGGGGCAATTCTGGCATACTTTGAAGGAAGATGGATCAGAGTATAGGCTCGAGTTTATGCTTGACAGAAAAGAGCTCACGATAACTCTTGATGATTTTAGAACGATCTTTCAACTGCCTCAAGCCACAGACAACAATCATGAACGCTTTGTTGCTGCTCAAAAGTTCTCCGAGAAGGTTACATTCTTCATAAATGATCCTGGTTTTACACTCGAATTAAGATCGCCATCCAACTTCAAGACAACTGGTCTTGTACAACCATGGCAGGCACTTTGCAAGATGTTTTTACGATGTCTTACAACACAAGTCACTGGTTATGATCAACCGCCTTTGCAGATCATGCAGATGTTGTATTGCTTCATCAACAACATGCATGTTGACTATGCTAACTTATTATAGGAAGGACTGCACTACCCCCTAGAACATCCGTCAACACTAATTCCATATCCCAGATTCACAAAGCTCATTATAAGTCACTACATGACTGCATACCTTTAGATCTCAAGACGAGTTCGTGATATCTGGAACATGATGAGACGGTCAAAAGCATATTCAATTCAGGGAAAAATAAGGCAGGAGTTAGAATGAAGATTCTAGGATGGATGATAATTAATGAGATGAAGCTCACGGAGAATTATCTGATGCATGCTGTAGTTTTTGAGGTAGATGTTCCTACGACTTAATCACAACCAAATGACTCTACCTAGGGAACGCATAGGACAACTAGCACCCCTAGGACACCTAAACCTGATGTAAATGAAGGAGCATCAAGTGCTCAACGAAAGTCTATTGTTATTAGACTTTGTATTCCACCAAGACGGCCAACTCGACTCACTCCACCAACACCAATCCCAACTACTGCTAAGGCTGATGACATAATCTTACAGGATACAATTCAACTAAGCATTGCTGAACAGAAAGTCATTATGAACTTGAAGCAAAGCAAAATGTCAAAAAAGTTAAAGAGCACTTGATAGCCGAGGAGATTGAGAAATTGGTAGAAGGAACAGAGAATGTAGAAAGCGATGAGGTTTTTAATTCTGTCCTTAATAATCAAGAAGTTCTCGGCACTAGGTTAGAGCCCAAGAGTCATAAGGAAAGTCCAGAGGTGGAGAAAACTACTGAAGTACAACCAGTAAACACTATTAAAGAGGAGAAAGAGTCAGCAGAGGATGATTATGAGTTGAGAAGAAGGGAAAAGGGAAGAATGTAGAGGATTCTAGGCATACACCATCCCCTACAACAATTAGATCCTCTAGGATTCATTCTACTCTCATATCTTCGGATACCGAGAAACTCTAAGAATTGACAGTAAATGATCCACCACCTTCATCTTCTATACCATCATCATCTTCATCCAAATTATCTGCTACACAATGCCTCTTACCCTTGTTCAAACCTAAGACTGACATTTCAAACGATACAAGAGTTTCTTTGATGAGCTGCAAGGACGCTACGACTATTTGTTTGAACATCTAAAGACCAGGTTTATGGCAAGAACAAAGTTCAATGTACTGGCTCAACACTTACAAGAGATCATGGAAGAGTCGTTGCCTAAAATGGTAGATGATCCTGTCAAGGAACTTACCAAGACACAAGTTCCAATATATGTTGCAGAGGGGCTTATTATGGAAAGACAACAGAATCAAGCTGATGTGGCAAAGATGATTGCAGACACACTTCAGCAACATTGCGAGAATATTCAGGCAGGGTTTACTTCACAAATTAACAATGCTATCACTAACCATATTCCTTCTTAGGTTGATTCATCAGTCAGGAATTACATGTTTGGTCATATTTTACATGTTCATCCAACTCAAGCCAACCATGCTTCTGCACAAGAACAACAATATCAACTTTATTTGACCATGAAAGACAATCCCCAACTACAACATGATGATTTACCTATTTGGCTAGCGGTCAAGATCAAGTTTGAAGGATTTCATGTTTCTAATACTCCTTATAGATCTTCTACTGTTCGTCTAAGAGATCAGGATAATCCTCATGATGATGCTCATCCTGAGGGGGAGAATAGTGCAAAAAGGCAGAAGACGTCTGAGCATGGAACCTATGTTTTTGGAGAATCTTCATCTGGTCAAGCTAATAAAAGTTATCAAAGTCCGTCAACATCGGGTAATCAAGAACATTTAGATGATTTTCATTTCTGGACAAATACATATGCTATAGATGATGATGAACTTCTATCTGATAAAGTATCATAAGAACTTGAGAATGAAATGTCAGAATTAGTAGATAGGCTAAACTACATAAAGTTGTTGATGAAATGTTGAGACAATGATGTACTTTGGGAGATGAGCATCAATATCACATTGATCAGATACAAAACTTCTTGAAGAATGATATTGTGTGGGAAAGCAGAAAAGAAATTTTAATTTCACCATTTCCACAAAAGCCCATTCTAGCCATTTAAAGCTGCCAAAGAGATCACAAAGTTCCTGCAATATCTCTTGTTAATTAAGATCTATTGTACCTAAAGAAAGGCAACTCAGGACCTAAGAAGATTGTGTTGTCTCTACACAAGTTTCCTCCTGTTATCTTTCCTGATGATGACATTAAAGAAAGAACATCCAGATGGGTAGATAAATGTGTGAAGAAGTTTAATCCTTATGCTCGATACAATGTCGAACATTGGAGGAATCCACATGCAAAGATCTTCTACATTAAGAGACAAAAAGAACCAGGAAAGCCAAAAGAAGAAGTCTACTCAAATTCTAAGATTGTTCAAATAATCAAGACTTATGGTGAATTAGGACATGAGCGCAAGTTTATAACAGAGATTATTGCAAGAAGAGCAAATGGTAGCATAGTGTCAATCACTAAGCCAGATTACAAGAACCATAACAAGAATGACATTGAGGATATGTATTTGTTGATTGTTAATGGCAAGGTAGATGACTATATTAAGACTGGACTATTGTGGTCATTGTCAGTCTTCATCAGGAGTATAATGAACTAGGAAAGAGTACATGACTTCTAGCTAGGTGTGGAAAGCTATCAACAGAAGGTCAACCTTACTACACCAACAATTACTTTCCCTAGCATTGAGAAGCATAAGATGTTCTCCATCGTCTCTGAACCAGTATATGGCATTATATACAAGAACATCAAGAAAGAAAATAGAGTGATGAGACATCAAGAGATTCATAAGTTTTGTGATGCTACATTGAAAAGAGTCTTGGAAGAGTTGAAAAGCTATAATAATGATGTGAAGCATGGTTATGTGACTCCAAGTCTCAGTAAAGAAGATTCTGAGTACCTATAATTTTTTGAAGAAGAAATTGAAGAACCATTGAAGCATCGTGATCAGATGAGACGTTGGGAGATGTACGTAAATGGAAGACTACTAGGATCAAGAAAGGAACGCCCAGAATAATCGACCCTTAGAGGGAGATTGTTAGGATCATAAAAGTGTCGATTATGATACTTTAGGTGGTTTTAATTATTATTAATGTTTTTCTTTATTTTAGAAGTAGAAAGTAGTTTGTAATAAGGAGAAATATGTTTAAAGTGAAAAATAACATATTATCCAAAGAATAGGGACTAGATTGAAAATTAGGAAAAATAAAAGAAGGGAAGGTAATCTTCCCCTCTCCTATAAATACCCACCTAATCAACATTAGGTGGTTAAGGCTTGTAACTCTCACTTTCCCTCCCATTTCTCTTTTCTTTATAAAATTTGAAAATTGTGAAAGTCTTGCCTTCTTCTCTTAATTATCTCTATTCATAACCGTTATACATTGTGTGAATCAAGATAAAACGTGACCTAACAAGAAGCAATGACAAGTTTCTCATATTACTGAAGGTAATCAAACAAATCGTCATATGGAACTGTTGTTAAATCCCTTGCCAAACGAACACTAATGACATACTTGAGCCATTCAGGTTGGAGGAAATTCAAGAATTTAGTATTGATGGTGACAATGGGAAGATTTATTTTGTTTCGTTTCAAATCATTCATCAGCTGTGCCAAACGATTATAAAGTTACACAAGTGATTCTCCAGGTTCAGCAATGAATTGATCAAACTTATTATTAAATCGTGTTTCCCTGTTAACCATAATTAATGCAGTTCCTTACATTAAGCGTTCGACCCTAAGCCACATTTCTCGTGCCATTTGATATGAATCGATAGATATCATTTGGTATGGAGATAAGAATCAAATTCATCGCTTCGATATCAGCCTCATATTGTTTCAAATGATCTCTCGTAAGGTCGTCTTCAATTTTGGGTCTTTCAGCTTGATTTTGATTGGGTCGAATATTTTTAAACTCATACGGACCAATATCAATAGAATGATTAAGAAACTTGTGTGTTTCCCTTTTTTGGTTAAGATATCATCTGAATCGACTTGCCCATGGTATGTAATTTCCCCTTTCAAGCATTGGAGGATGAGTCTCGGAACCGGCATCAGCAAGTGATTGTTGATGTGGACTTGAAGTCGACATGTTTTGTGACTTAATAAACAGATCTTTGTAGACGAAAAAGAGTTCTACTTGTGAATTAAAATGAATTAACTATGGTTAAGAACAACGGTGTTTTGGGATTATGCCTTGACTTGTTGAATCGTAATTAGTGCAAAAGTATCAAAATTCCAACTGTTATCGAGAATGAGTAGAATCTATCAAAAATGGTCACACGTTGTCCACAAGTGAAAATACCAACCCTCCAATTATCGAAAATCCACACTATAATTAAAATTTAGCGTCTCATATCGAAATTGTCTCTGTATCGAAATTCAGCGTCTTTGTTATCGAAACTTGTATAATTTCGACAAAAACAGTTAGACTATTGAAATGTCCAATTTTGGTGTGGAGATTGTAAAAATAACCATATTTCAAAGAGAAGAGTGATATTCTGTCGAAAATGAGCAATTTCGACAAGAATCAATTTCGATGACACCCGATATCAGACAATACATATGAGGAGTTGTCGGACAAATCTTTTCTCGGACAGAATGAATCTCAAACTATATGATTTCACAATTTCGATAAGACTGTTTCTATCAAAATTTCGATAAACTCTTTTTCTTAGAAAATTTCCTACGAAATTTCGATGACCAATACGATAGAACCGTAAAGATGTGAAATTCAATGGATTTGATTCTTGTTAATATTCTTTTCGAAAAAGATTTTCACAATTTCAATAGAACCGAAAAAGTGAATTTTGTGACTTTTGAATCAAAAAAATGATTATAAGATCGATAAAACCGATAATGTGATCATTTTCAACTCGAAAACATATGTAGAATCTTATCTAAATTTGATAGCTTCCTATTACAAAATTTTGATAGAACCGAAACTTTGTAAAACTAATGTGTTGAAAATAGTAATCCTATAGTTTCTACCAAATTCAATGAAACCGAATATGGAGACGTAACTATTACAACTCGATAGACACACTAATACACAAAACTACTTATCGAAAATGATAAACAACCTATCACACAAATTTCAATGAAACCAAAAAGTATGTTAACTATTACAACTCAATCAAAAAACAAGACAATATACTCAAAATAACTATCAAAATCTATGAAATACTGAAATCTTACCACGTCTTCATTATGTAGCGTATCGAGAATGAGTAAAAGACAAGAAATGATATCGAAAATGAACACAAACCTCAAAATCGATCACGTCATCCGGTATAACACACTGAAAATCACAAAGTGGATCACTCTTAAACTCTAATGGCGTATGATACAACTTGTTAAGTCGAATGAATATTGAATCACACACTAGAATTCGGTTAAGCTTGAGAGAGTAAGAGAGAAAGACAAGTTTTCATAATTTTTCAAATTTTATAAAAGAAAAGAGAAATGGGAGGGAAAGTGAAATTACAAGTCTTAACCTTCCCATGAGATGGGAAGGGGTATTTATAGGAGGATTAACATTCTTCCTTTATAACCTAATTATTGCTAATTAGTCCCTACATTTTGGTATGTAAGCTATTTTTAACTAAGGCTTACATATCCTTATTACAAAACTAACTATTACATTATAAACTAGTCTAAAAATTACTAATATAAATCAACCACTAAAGTATCATAATTGACACTTTTCCAATCTTAACACTTTACTAAGTAGATCATCACACCACTTGGATAATTGTGACTTGAAATTTTAGAAACTTCAAAGAAGTCAAGATAATCGTATTCACCCCCTCTACGGGTCTGTTAATACAAATAATTCTTAAAAACATTATTTATATTTTTTGACTTCTCTACGTTTTGAAGATGACAAAATGTAAAAACATGCATAATAGAAATAAAAGTTTACATGTTATTAATCATAAACTTCTATTTTGATATAAATCACTTAAAGTATAGATAAACAAATCATTAAACATGATTAGTGATCAAGAAAATAATTTTTCTTCTTAACCATCACATTTCTAAAAAACTATTTTTTTACAAATATACACAATATAGTTTTATTAATAAAAATAATGTTTAATTTAAAAACATAAAATTTGAATTCAGTTCTTCCCTTCTTAGGTTGCATCCCCCCCCCCCCCCACCCAAAAAAATAGAAAACAACATGACCAAATCAACCTTCCCCAAAATAAAAGACAAAACAAAGAGCGCCACTCCAAAGCCAGTCTAGTGCCGGCGGTCCTAGATATATCTAGGACCGCCGGGACTACCACCAGATGACCGTTGGGATTTCCTGGCTATAAATACTACACTATTCTCAACAGAAAAACACACCTCTTTGCATGAATATTTTAGTTATCTTTCTCTCTCTAAAAACCTTCTTTCTCTCACTAAATCTCTTGATCACTAACATAGTTTAATCTTGTCTCAAGTGATCAAATCTCATCTTCTACCTTCTCCCTTCTTCTATCAAGCGCAAGAGAAGAACACTCGTATTCGCCAAGAAATGAAGTGTTATAGATTAGTGATTTCTCCTCTTTTCTTCTAAGATCCAAAACTCTATTTTGATTATCTTGTATGATTGTGTAAGTCGGATTATGTGTAAATCCGATGGTGTAGATCTTGTGATTGGGTAGTGTTTGTGAAGTGGTAGATTAGTTCTAACCAAGATTAGGACTCGACATTTAGCTTAGTGTCGGAAAATAACTTAAGCGACGTGTAAACGATTTTCTCCGCCTGAAGGGAGCTTGTTGACATAGTGAAATCTCGAGTCGGATACTCGGGGTGTAGAGTAGGGCGAAGAAGAGCTTCTTAGCCAAACCACTATAAATCTTGGTATCTTGGTTTGATCGTTCTTTCCTTTATCTCTTTATGTTGCTTGTGCTTCTCATTTGTTGTTTGCATTGATACTACAAGCAGATAGTTAAATTGATTGGTTTATATTGTTGATTGATTGAACATATACTCGAATCTAACAATTTTAAAAGTAAAATTTTAAAATGCCAATTAACCTGTAAACTATTCAACCCCCCCCCCTTCTAGTTTCCACA
>BQNB010030829.1:0-13550 GCA_026074375.1 Tanacetum coccineum
AGCAGTACAGGCAAGTTTGAAAATCAAAGAAAACCTTTTTTGGCAATTGGAGATTTTGCATATTTTAAGTAGATATACTATAAAGGAGTATAAATCTATTAGCAAGTCATGTTGTTAAAACAAGAAATATACTATGCAATTTGTGGAGTAATTCTACATCATTTTTCACAGATTTTCAAGATCAACAAAAGTACATTCACCAACACCAAACGAGAAAAAACCAAAACAAAAGTTCAATCTCCTCAATTATTAAACAAATCTCCTCAATTATCAACAAACCAAAGAAGTAATACTTAGAATTAAATCTCTAACTCGTCAAATTCAACATTTCATCCATAACTAATTATACATAAATAAATAAACTATTTGTACCGTGAGAAGAAAACTTAAAATGAGAAGAATGAGAAATAACTATAACCACATATTTGAGATGCATCGGCTTGAATTAGATGCATCTGTATTCATTTAGATGCATACCAATTACTTTTGAAAGTGATTTTTAAGTGAAAACGATGCAAAATAGTACTAGCAACACCTTTGATGAGGTGCACTGAACGAAAAATACATAGGATTCGCCTAACTTGATGAAATGCATATAATATTATGCATCTAATTTTAAGAAAGTAAATAATTATGATCATCTAATTCAAGTTGGTGCATTTCAAATGTGTGTGGTTATAGTTATTTCTCGTTCTACTTTTTCTCTCATTTGATCCTAAGTTGTTGCTATCACAATAATTGATCTCTATGATTGCTATCATAGCAATTAAATCCAGTTTCTAACTCAGTAAATTCATCATTTCATACAAAAGAAACAAATTTTCAAATTCATATTCAAACAAACAAACACAATAACAAAACATAATCATTCAACAAAAACCATATTTTAACACAAAGAAATAAAAACTAGGTATGATCATAATCAAGAACCTCATTTCCATGAGATCTAGAACATTGCACAATAGCCCTTCCAATAGAATTAATCCAGTCTTCTTTCTCCTTCTCACTATCAGCTATAAAATACATAGTTTCATTCTTAGATACTCAACTCAAAGGCATAGATCTTTATTTATAACATCTTCAGCAAGCCTTGAACAGTTAAAACATGAGCCAACAGAATAACCCCACGTTGGTTTTGATCCACGTGTCACTGTTGATTCCTTAAACCAGAAATATGTCCTTGTTTTAATACGAAGTAGCGACGAACAGCCATGGTTTTAATGATATTACGCCTTGTTTGGTTAAGAAGCCTGTTCTTTCTGGGTTGATCCAGAATTCGATGTTGTTGTATTCGTTTGGGGTTGGTTGTGAGCCTGTGATTGTTTGCCATAAGCTGTTCATTGTCTGTGTGTGTTTGTGTCTTTTTTGTGAGTGTGATTGGAAGGAAGATGAGTTTGTGACAGATGATGTGGTGTGTTAGTATGTTTTTCTAACAATGATTGAGGCATGGTTTTTAACAAGGAAAACAATAAAAATAAGGCCCGTTTGGTTTGAGGGTTTCACAGCATAGAATCACGAGAAATGCTAAAATCACAGTAGTTTACAAAAATGTTTCTACAAAATGACGTGCCATGATAATTTGTTGTACATCATTGAGCAATTAAAAGATGAGAGATAAATAACTTGAATCCAATTATTATATGCCACATCATTTTGTAAAAATTCTTTTGTAAACTATTTGTGGTTCTAGCATTACCTTAAATTAATCGTTTGGTACATCAAAAATTAATTTCGTTTATAAAATCAATGCAAAAAGTCATTCCACAACAAATTGGTAGGCATGGAGCAAAACCCCTAACACAACTTCCTCATTTAAATTCATAGCCACAAAAAAATTATTTTTTATTTTTTAATCATTTATTCTTTCTTATTATTTTTAATTATTTTTTTATTCAATTAATTTAAAAAATAAATACAATTTCTCTCCTTTATTCTTCCTTTTATACTCACATCAAATCTAAATCCTAAATCGAATCCAAATTCAATTCCAAATCCATCTACAAACCAAACGGGTCCTTAAATAATTTTACAAACATATTTTTTTAAATATTTATTTTTTATCCAAAAATTCATAATACTCATGTAGCTAGCAAGGTTTTGTGACATTTTATGTATTTTTTTAAAAAATTGTAAAGTTTATCTTGCTAGATTTTGAAAAATTGCAAAGTTGACTAGCACTAATCATATTATTAGCAAGGTTTTCATTGTTATTTTTTTATAAAAATTAGCAAGATGAACCCTGCTAGTTTTTTTAAAAACTAGCTAGGTTTAATTAGTAAGATTAACCTTGCAATTTTTAGAAAAAAATCAACAAGTTGAACCTTCAACGAAAGAGATTAAGGATTGGATTATAATGTTAAAAAAAACTAGCAAGGTTTACCTTGCGATTTTTAAAAAAAAATTAGCAAGATGAATCATGCTAGTTTTCAACCTTGCGATTTAAAAATAAAATAAAATTAGCAAGGTTTGAATAGCAAAGTTAACCTTTCAATTTTTTTAAATCTGCAATAATAAGACCGTACTAGTTTCATGGGTATAATGAATGACTTTTTGAATAAAAGCTGAGTATTTCGTGAAGTAAAAATAATTTTCAATACCGTCTTCCACGGTGTATAGAGGAGGTTGAGACATAGACAACCCTTACCCTACAAAAGGTAGAAAGGCTGCTTCCAGTTCTACCAAATGTAAAAAAGAACATTCGGTCTTGCAAAGGGTAAGGATCAAACTGTTGACATCTGTCTCCAAAAGTAATGTGTTAACCACTTGATCTGAGCCTTCCTCTATTAAGTATTTCGTAAAATATGCTTGTCAAATTGGTTCTTTTTGTCATTTAAGATGGAAAATAAGTGAAAAACATATGGTTAGTTAACTACCACTGCTTCTTTTTCACAAAAATCGCACACTAGACTGTCTCAAAAAACCTATCCAGTTTTTTTATATCAATAGTAATTATAACTATTTTTCTTATTTTGTCACTACAATCAAAACTTGAATTAATCGCTTATTTTGGAATTTCTATAATAAGTGTGAGTGTAAAATATTTTTTTATCAATCAAAACTTGCATTAATTAACTATATCATAAAAAAAATTAATTTTTTTTGTAAACATTGTTTTTGGAACGGAGAGAGAACTAATCTTCTAAAAATTTTGTAAAAAAATATGTATCGGTATGAAAGTGGATAATCTCTACTACATATTAAGCATCTTTGCTTTCTAAAAATAGAAGGCTTGAATTTTCAAGTTACAACCATTTAAGAATGGTGTACAAACTATAGGAACATAATTAAAATATGACAATTAAATCATAATTAATACATAATTAATACTCCTATTATAACACCTCATTACATAAATATTTGAAAATGAAAATAATTACTGTAATACGTAATTAATAAATGATTAATCCACCCCATTACTTAAAAATACAATCATATATTCACATTGTACAACAATTAAAAACATACTAGCAGGGTATATGCGCGTTGCGGCGGAGTGTACCATGTGACGATTAACCAGTTTTATCGGTTCTGACGGGTCCACCCCGGTTCGTCTTCCGACGACTTTTATTGGCTAGCCGAACCGATGGTGACTCCAGTTCCCGGTTGAACCCGTTGGTCTGTCCAGTTTTCAAAACTATATGCACCATCGGTTCAACCGGGAACCGGAGTCACCATCGGTTCGGCTAGCCAATAAAAGTCGTCGGAAGACAAACTATAGTGGACCCGTTGGAACCGATAAAAATGAGTGAACCAGTCCTCACCGGAATCAAATACTTTTTATTTCTCATGTTAATCGTCACAGGGTACCCGCCGCCGCAACGCGCGAATACCCTGCTAGTTTTCTCTAAAATGGATGAGAGTATTAAAATTTGTGACTAGAGTTGTGTCTAACAAGAGAATTGACACAGGTGCCAAATGAGAATGAAGAGTAAGAAAGAGATAACGAATAATACATATGTCAAATGACGTGTAAAGTAGTTCATACATTGGGCAAATGGTACAAAGGTATCAAACTTTTTATCTTGCATACAAAGGCACTCAACTTAACTTTTTTGTCAATTTGAGTATTTTCGTTAAATATTTAAC
This sequence comes from Tanacetum coccineum, assembly GCA_026074375.1. Classification (NCBI taxonomy): domain Eukaryota; kingdom Viridiplantae; phylum Streptophyta; class Magnoliopsida; order Asterales; family Asteraceae; genus Tanacetum; species Tanacetum coccineum. The sequence goes on from BQNB010030829.1 coordinate 4,087, forward strand.
GATCATTCGTTAAGTTTTTCACATTTCAAGTCCACTGCCGTTACCACTAACATCAATCATCATCCCCACCACCAAACCTGCCCACCACCGTCACTACCAAGCACCGCCTCTACCATCGGCCTTGCCACCATCGCCTCTACCATAATCCATTTCACAAATGTGTTTTAATGATTCCTCGGTAATAGTTACAACTCATGGATCTCGACGAATATACTACATATCCTGTTTTGATAACTTTTAAATTGCCTATGCAGCCATTACACCGTTAAAAAAAGCAAACAGCTGATTTGGGTCCATGGAATTGTAAACATTATTTTCTTGCCCATGGAAGTATAATTATATATCTGATGTAGTATTGCTTTCTAGTCATTGACTTACATCATTTGTTCAGATTAATTCACACTCACTTTACAACTGTAGTTTAGATAATATGTTATAAGATTTCTTAAACTACACCATTTCTTAAACTACATCTGTTTAGACTTGTAACAGCCAAAAATAATTACAACTCATTTGCGGCGGTAGTGGGCAAGGCTGGTGGTAGAGGCGGTGCTCGGCAGTAATGGTGGTAGGCAGACTTAGTGGTGGTGACGATGATTGATGGTGGTGGTAGCGGCGGTGGACTTGAAATATAAAAAACTTAACGGATGATCGTTAAATATTTAACGAAAATACTCAAATTGGCTAAAAAAATAAGTTGGACGCCTTTTTATGCAAGAAAAAAGTATGATACATTGATTAGAAAAGACTCTTAAGTTAGGTACCTTTTTGTGCCATTTATCCTTCATACATTTTACGCTTTCATATCAATCATCGTTAAATGGGTTACTTGAGGCTGTTTCTTTTTTTTCCTGTTTCCAATTGGTTTCCGTTTTCTTTAGAATAAGATAACTTTTGGTAAATGTTGTTTCTTTTTCTTGCTTAATTAACCATCTTAATACACTCCATGACCCACTAACTTTTTTGCAATTCAACAGTCACCAAACTTCAATAATACTCAGATTTGCAAACTGACAGTAACATGAAACACTAGATAATGGATTGGAGGTAGAGGTGGCTAAATGGACGGGTAGGGCGGGTATGGGTAACGGACCAAACGGGCATGGGCTAAATGAGTAAGGGCTAAACGAACGATTTTTAAATTACGGATCAAACGGGCGCGGGCCAAATGGATATGGGTTCAAATAGTCTCGGGTCAAACGGACAAATGGTACAAATTTTTTGTTTATAGTTTAATATGTTTTTACGTTTTCGTCCGTTTACATACGTTTCTTTTTTTTTTACGATTTCGCTCGTTTTTTACATTTTCGTCCTTTTTTACGATTTCGCCCCTTTTTTACGATTTCGTCCCGTTTTTTAACATTTCGTCTGTTTTTTTACGTTTTCGCCTGGTTCTTTACGTTTTCGCTCGTTTTTTACGTTTTCTTCCGTTTTTTTACGTTTTCGTACGTTTTTTACGATTTCGCCCTTTTTTACGATTTCGCCCGTTTTCTTCGATTTCGTCCATTTTTTTACGATTTCGCCCATTTTTACGATTTCGTCTGGTTTTTTAACATTTCGTCTCTTTTTTACGTTTTTTCCTAGTTCTTTACGTTTTCGCTCGTTTTTTACGTTTTCGTCCGTTTTTTACGTTTTCGTACCTTTCTTTTACGTTTTCATCCGTTTTTACGTTTTGTAGTTTTTAATGATTTCCATGTTTTTTACGATTTCGCCCGTTTTTTACGATTTCGCCCTTTTTTTACGAGCTTGTCCGTTTTCTTACGATTTCGTTCGTTTTAATACGTTTTCGCCTGGTTCTATACGTTTTCGCTTGTTTTTTACATTTTCGTTTGGTTTTTTACGATTTAGCGTACAAAAACGTAAACGTACGAAATCGTAAAAAACAAACGAAATCGTAAAAACGGACAAAAACGTACGAAATCATAAAAACGGAGGAAAATTAAATAAATAAGATTCTCCCATCGACCTCTATATAATATTACGGGAGACCCAATTAGACCGAAGTTTAACCAATGGGCAAAAAAATACCATCACATATTTTTATCTCTGCCCATAATACCCACTTATTCAATCCATAATTTTTTGAGTTGCCCAAATAGCCTAATTAAAATAAAAGACAATACCCATTTAGCCCACGATGTTCAAAAAAAGAGTCCAAATAGTCCAAGTTAAGGCATATGGGTATGATTTGCCACATCTAATTGGAGGTAATCTTTGGACCTATTATTCTTTATGAAAACGAATAATACACAGAGTTGTTCACAATCAAAGATTATTGCAAACATAAAATTTATCAAAATTGCTTACTAAAAAAAGATCAAATTACATGAGTGTTCTTGTTATAATTTTTTCTTCAATGATCGATCGAGTCTATTGAATGAAACCCCAAGAGAATAGTGATGCAAATGGAGTAACCACTGAAGCTGACGTGTGTTAACCATGTCGAAGAGGTTGTTAACGTAGGTAGCAATCAAGGATCCGATGACGTGGAGCGGTGGATGGATGAGGTTGTTGTTGTGAGATGGATGGAGGGATTGTTGGATTGCAGGCGTTGAAGAAAAAAATGGAGTGAATGGATTTGGGGAGAAGAGAAAGAAATAAATAGAGTAGTTAGGTGAAATTGGTCAAACATAACATCCTGAATGGAAACACAATTGATTTTTGACCACTTTCACATTTAGGATTCTCTCTTGCAATAAGTAAAAAAGAAACAAAAAGATTTCCTGTCTGTTAACACTTGTTAGTAAAAAGCCCAATAAGCAAAAAAGAAACGGGTCATGTCCTTATCAGAAGTCAAAAGTTCAAACGCTACTTTGTTACATATATGGTAGTTTTCTGAAATGGTCACAAAAATATCCCGATTAACCAGCATACATTTGAATTAAAAAAACATCTTCCTCGTATTACACGAACAAAAAAAAAGTATTATGGGTTCACACACCATCAAAATAGGATCCACACATTTTTTTTTTAATTATAAAACTGCGAAATTAAAAAAACGGAATAGAAATTATAAAGTTTAATGTCAATAGTATTAAAACACAAAAAATACGGAGCAAAATACCATAAAAACTGTCTTTGTTATGTTAATAAAATGAGTGAAAATGCCAGAAAAAAATACAAACAGAAACCATAAAGTCAAAATAGTATAAAACATAATATGCGGAAAAAAAAACATTAAAAATTGTTTTATCCTGTCAATAAAATAGATAATAAAAAAGTGTGAAAGGTAGGTGGCGTGGAGAGGGTGTGGAAACCACACAACCAAAAAAAAGGTTTTAGTTTTACAATAGCAACGTACTTTCTCTAATGTTTCGTTTTGGTACGTAATTTTTTTTTGTTCTACTTAATGTAATGAACTTTCAAGTTTTGTGTTAATTTGCACTATCAAACTTGTTTTACCGGAATCAGCTATATTTTTGTTCCACTTAACGACCGTTTGCAACGTTAGGCTTTTTAGCCAACGAACGTTTGCAACGTTAGTCCTTTATACTAACGATTGTTCATTTTTTTTCTAATTATTTATAAATTTATACACGTTTTTATACAAATATTTTTATACACGCATTTTTATACACACATTTTTATACACGTTGTAACAATCGGCAATTTTCAGAATATTAAATGACTATTTTACCCTTTGACTTTTTGAGTCCGACTTGACTTTTGACTTTTGATATTTTATTGTCTCATAAAAACAATTACCGCGTAACTGGTAAAAATTTCGGTACATATTTTAAATAATAAATCATATTTATTATTTCATACCTCATGTACAAATTATGTTTTAAACTTATTTGGGTTGAAAACGAAAAGATATATGTTATTCCTAAGTTGACATATCAAAAACGACCCACTAAATCACGTTTTCACGACTCGGAAAGCAATTTGATGTAAAACGACATTCCGGACAACTTGTTAGTTTTGCCCGAGACCTGAAAACAAGCAAAAAATGACGGAAATACCCTCGCAAAATTTTAGAAACGAGAACAACGCGTACCGACGCGAAAATAATTAAATTATATTTAATTAGACTTTTTTTATTAAATTTAAACATTTAATAAATTATTTAACATTTTATTTCGAAAAACGTTTGTTAAAATCGCGTTTATTCAAATTGAAGTTTTATTTTACGGACAAAGGTTACTTGGGATGCCCATTGGTTGCCAACAAAATAATAAACATTTTTAAATAACTTTATAAAACATTCATGAAATAATAGTCATGTAAATACTCATTTTTGTGGGAAAAATCATTTGGAAAATAATGGCGCAATGTTCGTGTTTTGAATCGTCCGTTAACTAGCCTAAACGAGCCCCAGACCATTATTTTACAAAACCACACTAAATAGTTACACTTATTGTCCCTGTGATGATATTTACACTATCCCCCTTCAAGTATTACTTCATTGCCACAATTTTGTAAAAGTTTTGGGTATATATATAAATGAGATAAGGTTTCAATCATTTTCATAAAAACCCTAACACACAAATACTCTCCTCCCTACCCTCTTTATTTTTCCTTCGCCGTCACCCTCGCTCCGACCAGATTTCGGCCACCCCACCATCATCATCAACACCACATCGGCACAACACCGACGCCTCCATCTCTCATCGTCGGTCACCCCCGCTGCCACCATACCAGCAGCCGCATACCGCCGCCACCTTCACCACATCATCTCTATCACACCACCACCTCACCACCGTATACATCACCACCTCCATGGCTGCCTCTCCACCGCAACCATCTCCCCGCCACCATCACCCTCTCCACACCGCCGCCTACACCACCATCGTCATCCTCTCTACGTCATCACCACCATCATCTCGTCATCACCTCCATCACCAGCTGACAACCACCAACATCGTCTCGCCACCGTGACAATGTAAACGGGCATCAAACAATTAAATGTTTACACAGCAAGGGTTTTTTATATAATTATTTAAGATAATTATTAACTTTTGTTCATTTATTTTTAATAGATACGTAAAGTGTATACGTTACGCTAAAATTGCGTTTAGGCACTCCCGGAACCACAAAAACTTTCCTACGCTTCAACAAATACCCACTTTTATACCCAATACATAAAAATTACATAAATATATATTGTATACCTTACTTTTGCCGAAAATAATACAACATGTACAAAGATATACATGAAAAATAACATTATACTTTCAACTTGTCCAATTCATGCCATAACCCCTTTAAGGCACACCATACCCCCGCATGCCTTGACCAAGAAGACCATGCCTTGGCCATCCCTAGGACACCCCTTATGTCTCCTTGACCAACTATACATCTTATATACATACACATAACTAGCAACTAACTCTTATACACATTACACTTAGATAAAATTCACAAAACTCCCTCTTTGTGCTCCATATATGCTACGGCATTATAGCATCACCCAACCAAATCCATACAAAATTTTCTACAACCCTTACACTTCTATATACACATATCCTAAGATGTACTAAGACATTTGCAAGCATTGGTTAACCATTTCCAAGTTATAATCAAGAAAAAGGAAGCTAGGGTTTAGTTAAGGAAAGTAAGGGGTTTATTAAGGGCAAGTTTGTGTTTTTGTGGCTAAACAAGGTTATACTTTGTTCATCATCATTATCATCCCACTTAAGGTCCATTTAAACTCTTTATGTTTTTATAATTTTCATTATTATGCATATGATATTTCTATTGCTCTAAATCACCATTTAGTTTTTTAATCATGAAAATAAAGTTTTCACTTGAAATGACCACATGGATTACTTGTACATATGTTGTGTTAATACTTACATTATGTTAAAAAGGATGAGAAAATGTTGTATCATTTTGTTTTGGTGTAAACATGATTATGGATTAATTAGGGTTTTCATAACTTCATAATATGTTTCAACTTAAAGAAATACATAAGACATGTTAATATTGATTATGGACTTTTAATCATGCTAATAGAACACTAAAATAAAGTCATATGGAAAGAAATATACTTGTACACACTTGATTATGTATAAAAATGATTATTGAGAAAACTAGTAAATTAAGGTAATGTTATGGTTTTAAAGTAGATTAATGAATTTGTTGACATGAGTAACTTGGACACATGAGGACTAATATGGACAATAGACATTTAATATATGTATGATTTATAATATATATGATATATGAGACTTGTGATAAAATACAAAAGTAGTAAAGTATAAAGAAAAGGTTACAAATGGAGTCAACAAGTTTAAGCAAACATTCTGTCCAAAATCCGAATTTTTACATACTCATTTTATATTTTTATAAGATAATACATTTCACGACGATTCCGAAAAAGTAAGAAACTTGTTAAACGGATTAATAACGAAAAAGTTACGTTAAAAACAAGTTATACGTTAATAAAACGAAGAAAAGCTAGGATCGTAAATACATTTTATTATAAAAAACATTTTATAAAAATTTCAAACAGCAAGGGTAGTATTTTTAATAAATAATACAAATTTTAGGAATTCCAAAATGATAAGAATACGTAATTTTTTCAATTGATAACATATGAGTTTGAATATCGCGATTTTACCCAATTAATCACTTATAAAACTATTTTTATAAAAGTTACTATTCATGACAGAAAGTTATATTTTTGTAAACCTCATAAATATATAGAACTTTCAAATACGAGAACGTCCTCGAAAGAATCATTAAAAACGGAGCTATAACGAATAAAATACGACATTTACGGGTTTTACGACGACAAATGCGAATCTTATAAAAATCATGTCTGTCATGAACAGTAAAAGTTACTGTTCATCAGGGGATAAAATTTATAAAAATGTCAAATATCGATAACTCGTCTTAATACGAAAAGATGGACATAAGAAACGCAAGAATCGGGCTTAAAACGCAAAAGTTATGCTAGTTTTACTAAAACGGTAATTATAAACGTTTTAACTTATTAAAAACAATTTTACCAAAACCATTAGTTGGTGATTGAGCTAGATAGAATATTATGTGGTTATCAAAGTACTATATTACTAGGGAGTTTCATAATGAGGCCTCTTCGGATGGCGTTTCGACGAGTTGTTGGATTTACGATTTAAAGTGTCCTAACTCCTCGAACGTCATGTCATGACCTCTTTAATTATGATAGCCCGAACGATAGTACGATGTAACAACTATAAGATTATATTCAAGTACTCGGTACTTATACGACCTATGATAATTTAGGTTGCATTCGATCTTTTACGTGACGCTTTATCTGCGATATTTGGATTATCTGAACTCAAGGTGAGTTCATAGCCCCACGTTTTTATGATTTCAATGATTTATAATTATGGGGTGAAAACATGCTTTATTTTATAAATTGGACGCAAGTATTGATTACATGTTGCCTAAGTAGCGATAACCCAAGTTGAGCCCCTTTATCATGAACTGTCAATTGCATAGATGTAGTTGGGAATTACATTATGTGAGCGCGAATGTTATTTAATAGATCTATTCGGGAAACGACCTCCCCGTTCGGGTGATTTGCTATCACCAGGAACGAACGTTATAGCATGTCGAATTTAGGATGTTTTCGGGTTGAACATCTAATCGGGCAGAAATTGCAATATATAGTTTAATTGCAAGAAATATCGTCGAGCTTCAGTGTCATGAGCTTAGTGTAAATGTAATCTAGTTTTTTGTTGAGAACTGCATGTGTTGCATTATCACTAAAAAGTCTTGCGGTCCTGCATATTATGATTTATCAAACCTATGAATTCACCAACAATTTTGTTGACGTTTTTAAGCAATGTTTTCAGGAGATCAATAGGCATGGGATGCCAAGGATGCATTTGTTTGTTTATGTGGTTAACACCACAATGGGTGCGCTTGGATGTAGCAAAACCACCATCTAAGGGTGCGTTTGGATCTGGGAATAACACCAACAGTGGGTGTGTTTGGATCTGCATATAAGCAGCCATAAGGGTGCGTTTGGTTTCGGTGATAAGCACCAGCAGGGTGCGTTTGGTTTTGGGTTTAACGACTCATAAAGGATGCGTTGGTTTTATGGTTGCAGCAGGGTGCGTTTGGTTGTTATAAACACCACTAGGGTGTGTTTGGTTTAACAGAAAACGGCCTTAGGGTGCGTTTGGTTTAACAGAATCGCCAAAAGGGACGTTTGGTTTAGCGGCAGTCACATAAGGAATGTTTGGGTGAGCAGAAAACGTATAGGGGAGTGTTTGGTTGGCTGTGAACACCATGAGGGTGTGTTTGGGTTAGCAGTTTCGCACTAAGGGTGCGTTTGGGTTAGCAGTTTCGAATTAAGGGTGCGTTTGGGTTAGCAGTTAACAGCCATAGGGGCGTTTGGTTTTGATGTTTATAACACAAAGGGTGTGTTTGGTTTAGGTTATAACAGATTAGGGGTGTTTGGGTTTAATATAAACGAAAGGGTGCGTTTGGTTTGACAGCATAGGGTGCGTTTGGTTGTTGATTAACAGCCATGAGGGCTGTTTGGGATAGCAGAAACACAGAAAAGGGTGTGTTTGGTTTGGCAGCAGCCGTAAGGGTATCGTGGTTTAAAATAGTACAAATCGACTAATGAATATATCATAAGATTTTTATAAATATAAAACCGGATCTAATGGTGGTTTAATGGTTAAATAAATGTGTTGTGTATTATTTTGTTTTTTGGTGTTTAATAACGTATTTAGGAGTGTTTGGATTTGGGGGTAATAACCTTAAGGGGGTGTTTAGGTTTGCAACATGGATCGATTTAATTTAGGGAAACTAATTAACTTTTGTTAATATGGAAAACGTTAAATAAACGAACAAGTCATGCCGAGATTTTTATAAATCGCTACACTTAGTAAACTTTTACAAATCTTACTTTACTTATTATCCTGAAAATGACGAATTAAATGCCTTAAGAATTATTAGATCGTGAAGAACCGGTAATCAAACGTAAGCTATAATTTTAGAGATTTCATTTATCTAATCCGCAACTTTAAACGTGCGTTTATTTTTATAAAGAAACTTTCTATTTAATCATTTGGGAATATTCGGGTGCGTGTCGAATTATTTAGTTTCTTTTATTTATATCATCTTTCTTATATAATACTCTGAAAGTATTATATAATTGGACCATTTTATTTTAATTGTCACATTTTAGATGTAACAAATGTCGCGTATTATATACGCTTCGAGCTATTCTTTTGGTTGTGTATCTTGTTATATAATTCACGGTATGAATTATATACTCGGTCATTTTTTTCATTATGTAATATATACGGAATATATTACACACCTTGCGTTTACTTTTTGATTTATTTATTTAACCAACCACCAATCTATTACAACTTTAAATCTAAATCTTTTATCAACGTGTCGCGTTGATATACTCATCCATAAAAAAACCCAAATACATTATCCTAGGCTAGTAGGATATAACCGTTAAGATAAACCGCAACTTCTTGGTCGAGCCGTTCCAGTTTCCGTTT